>JADRCD010214512.1:49298-64097 GCA_019843815.1 Montemys delectorum | reverse complement strand
CTTTCTTTCTTTCTTTCTTTCTTTCTTTCTTTCTTTCTTTCTTTCTATTAGATATTTTCTTTATTAGATATTTTCTTTATTTACATGTCATATGATATCTCCTTTACCAGTTTCCCCTCCAAAAAAAAAAAAAAAAGAAAAGAAAAAAAGAAAATTAAAAAGAAAAAAAAAAAAACCTGTTCCCTCCCCCCTCCCCTGCTCATCAACCCACCCTCTCTTCCTTCCTGGCCCTGGCATTCACCTACACTGGGACACAGAACCTTCATAGGGCCAAGGGCCTCTCCTCACATTGATGACCGACTTAGCCATCCTCTGCTACATATGCTGCTGAAGCCATTAGTCCCACCATGTGTACTCTTTGGTTGGTGGTTTAGTCTCTGGGAGCTCTGAGGGTTCTAGATAGTACATATTGTTGTTTGTCCTGAGGGGCTGCAAACCCTCCTAGGGTCCTTTCTCTAGCTCCTTCACTGGGGACCCTGTACTCAATCCAATGGATGGCTGTGAGCCTCTATTTCTGTATAGGAGACAGCTATATCAGGCTCCTGTCAGCTAGCGCTTGCTGGCATCCACAATAGTGTCTGGATTTGATGATTGAATATGGGAAGAATTCCTAGGTGGAACAGTCTCTGGATTGTCCTTCCTTCAGTCTCTGTTCCATAGTTTGTCTCTGCAACTCCTTCCATGGGTATTTTGTTCCCCCTTTTATGAAGGAACAAAGTATCCACACTTTGGTCTTTCTTCTTCTTGAGTTTCTTGTGGTTTGTGGATTGTACTTTGTGTATTCCAATTTTCTGGGCTAATATCCACTTATCAGAGAGTGCATACCATGTGTGTTTTTTTGTGATTGGGTTACCTCACTCAAGATGATATTCTCCAGATCCATCCATTTCCCTAAGAATTTCATACATTCATTGTTTTTAATAGCTGAGTAGTACTCCATTGTGTAGATGTGCCACAATTTCTGTATCCATTCCTCTGTTGAGGGACAACTGGGTTGTTTCCAGTTTCTGCCTATTATAAATAAGGCTGCTCACATTTATGGTCACTTGATCTTTGACAAAGGAGCTAAAACCATACAGTGAAAAAAAGACAGCATTTTCAACAAATGGTGCTGGCTCAACTGGCAGTTAGCATGTAGAAGAATGCAAATTGATCCATTCCCTATCTCCTTGTACAAAGCTCAAGTCCAAGTGGATCAAGGACCTCTACATAAAACCAGGCTCTGACAGTACCCAACTAATACAGAGGTAGAGACTCACAGCCATCCATTGAACTGAGTACAGGGTCCCCAATGAAGGAGATAGAGAAAGGACCAAAGGAACTGAAGGGTTTGCAGCCCGTTAGGACAAACAACAATATGAACTAACTAGTGCCCTCAGAGCTCCCAGGGTCTAAAACTCCAACCAAAGAGTTCATATGGTGAGACTGATTGCTCCAGCAGCATGTGTATAGTAGAGGATAGCCAAGTTTGTCATCAATGGGAGGAGAGGCCCTTGGCCCTATGAAGGTTCTGTGCTCTACTGTAGGGGAGTGCCAGGGCCAGGAAGTGGGAGAGAGTGGGATGGCGAGCAGTGGGAGGTGAGAGGGAACAGAGGTTTGTTCTTGTTGTTGTTGGTTTTTTTTTTTTTTGAGGGTAAACTGGGAAAGGAGAAATCATATCACATGTGAATAAAGAAAATAAATAAATAAATAAATAAATAAATAAATAAGGCTGCAATGAACATAGTGGAGCATGTGTCCTAACTTCCACTTCTATCTTTCTCTCTTTCTCCCCTGAGATGCTCTCTATCCTGCAACTCCCTTTCCCCTGTCCAATCACAGGCCTCTTCTGCACTGATGTAATTGGACAGGGAAAATCCTGTGATATACACACTAGCATATTAAAATATAAACAGACAATTTTGAAACATTTTAACAATTGTAAAATGGTTTTAGGTCTATGGTGCTCAACTTTTGAAGTGAACTTAGAAAATGAACACTGTATCATGTTGTTTTGTGATAGTTTATATTGACTATTTTTTATTTAAATTTATAAAATTTAGGTATATGAAATATTAAGAAGAATCTGTCCCCTAACATTTAATTTCTTGCAAAGTTTCCTTTGTTTCCCTGTTTCATGGAGTTGAGTTGTGAAGGATAGGGATCAAAAAGCAAAGGGCTTATTAGAATATACATCATCACCACCTAATGAAAGGAAATATTTCCTGTTGCTTGCTTATAGTTAATTACATATTCACGTAAGAAAAATTTATTCCGATTTTTCTTTCAGTTTAAATTCTGAGGGGAAAATGTAAATGCTGTGTATACAAAAGTCAGGCATAAATGATCAAATGTTTACAATATTTTTAGGCACAATCAGTTAAAATAGTACAGCATCTAAAATGTGCATCAAATGTGCACATTTTATTAATGCTTTTTTTCTTGCAATAGAAAAAGAATACGTGTGCATAGATAATTCTGGACAGTAAACACTACGGATATATAATGTCTGGGCATTTATTGGCCTTGATAAGCAACATATCTCTAGGTACCTTTAGAGGAAATAACTAAGGCATTATAATTGCAGAAATTTAATTTTCATTTACAAGGCATTTTCATGTTCTAATATTAAAGTGTCATCAAAATAACCTGCAAGGAAAACAGAACAGAAATTGCCAGTGTTGTAGATGGGAGGAAATAACTGGCTCCCTTATGGTCCCCATTCACAGTCCCATCCAGAACTTTCACAGATATTTCAGCAACTTGCCTTTTAGTCCTATTCTCTGAGCCCTTTGATCTTTATTTTTATTTCCATAGAGTTGTCTTACCTTCCACCCATATTTTAATAAAAGTACTAAAACTATGTTGGAAGTAATCTTCATCTTTTCCCAGCAAACCCACCAATGAAAAGATGTCCAATATGATAAATACGTATGGATGTTGATAACGTGGTGACTTGTGTTGGTGTCAAGGTTTCAACAGCATAAACAAGAACACAACATTCATTTTCCACCTTGTTACAGCGACTATTTGAACACATACTACATCGTTTCTACTATCTGTCTGTTTCTAAAGATGTTTGTTTAATAATGAAAAAAACTAAACAAGGAACAATGAAATAAATGAATCAATGAAATAAATGGAATCTGTTTCCAAATCCAGGGTTGAAAATATTTCACCATCTGAGACTCTTTTTCCTTCTTAGAAAATGTTTGTGTATAGTAGAGGATTGCAAATCCGATCATCAATAGGAGGAAAGGACCTCGGCCTTGTGAAGGTTTTGTGCCCCAGTGTAGGGGAATGCCAGGGCCAATAAGTGGGAGAGGGTGGGGTGACAGGCATGGGGAAGGGGGAGGCAAAAGGGGTTTGTTCTTGTTGTTTTTGTTTGTTTGTTTGTTTGTTTTGGAGGGGAACCTGGGAAAGGGAAAATTTACATGTAAATAAAGAAAATACCTAATAAAAAAAAGAAAATGTTTGTGAAAGTCTAAATATAATAGTGTTTATTTCCTATGAACATCAGAAGGTGACGATGTTAAGGTCCATCTATAAATGTTACACATTTGCTTATTTCTAGATTGTTTTAATTCAGCCAGAGATCATGAGACATTAGGTGCTGCAGTTCATCTACATTATCCACGTGTCCTTGGAGTTGTTCTTTGGTTTGTTCTTGTTGCTGTAGGACGAATGAGACCTGTTCCTGTCCTTAAAGCAGAAAACATGAGCTCAAGCATTGAACTGTTTTGTCTAGTTTCAGACACTGGCAAATCTAGCTCTCATTGTTCTTCTAATATGCATGTTCCATTGTCTTTTAAAAGTAAAGTTGAATTTTAAATAGCTAGACAATTTGATCTCTATTATTGTTTTCTCCATGTCTTTGCATTGATCTTAGTATACAATTATATTTTATTAACTCAATGGCTTTCTTTAAAATGAAAATTAGCCATCTGAACACCTCAGAAACTGCTTGTTCATTTTGGTGTAAAATAAATGTTGTAGTCCCTCCAAAACTGAACATAATCGTCATTCCAGTGTGATGGTCTGACTTGGTAAGAAATCATTAAGATTTTTAATCCTAAGCTTTTCATCAGGAATAAACTCTTCCTTAAAACTCCTCATGCTAATTTTACTATCATAAGCTTGTTTGAGCTAATTCTTAAAATAGAGTATTTGTTGTTTGTCTTTTGCTATCTTACTGTTTTTCTAAAGTTCAAAATCTGACCAGGCTTATGCTATGATAGGTTATATTTGTGTCTAGCGATATTCTTCCTACTACTTTGATTTTTCTACCAGAGAAATCACCAAAAATCCCCTGCAGCATACCATTGTCACTGTGGAAACACTGCATGGTATTTTTAAGTAAAAACAGCTGTTGTTATAGTAACAGAATTTAGATTTTCAGAATCAAACAGAAGGTCAGTCCTCTGTTTTAATTTATTTTTTACTCTGTAAAAGAAAAATGATAAAAAATTATTCAATCCTCATACATATACAATATTCATTTATATGTAATTTCACACTTTTATACAGAGTCAGGGAGTAATTTATGTTTACCAGTGCACCATATATACAACTTTAAGAAATATACCATGTTGCTTTTTAAAAATACTTCTTCCTAAGATCAAAAACTCAGGTGACAGGAGATGCTGGCAAGGATGTGGAGAAAGAAGAACACTCCTCCATTGCTGGTGGATTGCAAGCTGGTACAACCACTCTGGAAATCAGTCTGGCAGTTTCTCAGTAAATTGGACATAGTATTACCTGAGGACCCAGCTATACCACTGGCATATACCCAGAAGATGCTCCAACTATAAGGGACACATCCCTCACTATGTTCACAGCAGTCATATTTATAATAGCCAGAAGCTGGAAAGAACCCAAATGTCCCTCAACAGAGCAATGGATACAGAAAATATGGTACATTTACACAATGGAGTACTATTCAGCTATTAAAAGCAATGACATCATGAAATTTACAGGCAAATGGATGGAATTTGAAAATATCACCCAGAGTGATGTAACTCAGTTACAAAAGAACACACACAGTATGTACTCACTGATAAGTGGATATTAGCCCAAAAGTTTGGAATAACCAAGATTAAAATCACAGACCATATGAAGCCCAAGAAATAAGACCAAAGTGTGGATGCTTCAGTGCTTCTTAGAAGGGGGAACAAAATACTCATAGGAGGAAATACAGAGATGAAGTGTGGAGCATAGACTAAAGGAAAGGCCATCCAGAGACTGCCTCACCTGGGGATCCATCTCCCATACAGTCACCAAACCTGGATGCTATTATGGAAGCTGGGAAGTGCTTGCTAACAGGAGTCTGATATGACACATCTCTTGAGAGGCTCTGCCAAAGCCTGACAAATACAGAGGTGGCTGCTCACAGCCCACCATTGAGCTGAGAATGGAGTCCCTGATGGAGGAGTTGGAGAAAGGATTGATAGGGTTTGCAGTCCCATGGGGGGAACAGCAGTGTCAACAGGCCAGACCCCCTGGAGCTCCCCGGGGACTGGACCACTAACCAAAGAATACACATAGAGGGACCCATGGCTTGGGCCACATATGTGGCAGAGGATGGTCTTGGTGGACATCAGTGGGAAGATCAGCTCTTGGGTCTGAGGGTGTTCGATGCCCCAGTGTAAGGGAATGCCAGGAAGGGAACACAGGAGTGAGTGGGCGGGTCAGGGAGCACCCTCATAGAGTCAGAGGGAGGTGGGACAGAATAGGGAGGTTCTGAAGGGGAGACCTGGAAAGGGAAAAACATTTGAAATGTAACTAAAAAATATATCCAATAAAAAAATTCTAAAAAACTGCTTCTTCCAATAGCCACTTTTATATAAGATAATATTGCTTCTCTGAAAGAGTTTACACCTATGCAGGACTTAGTTTACTATTTATTTCTTATGTGTGAAAGCAGAAGTGTATGTGTGTGTCGGTCAATGTGTGTGTATGAGTGTGTACAAATATGTATAGTGTATATGTGTATGTGGGGTAGGTGTAAATATATGTGTAATAGAGGTGTATGTGTATTTACATATCTACATGTGTACAGATTTATGTGTATGCACTTGTATGTATGATTTCTATGTTAACACGTGTATGTCTATATATGTGTGTGCAAATATGTGTATGCACATACATGTGTGCATTCATGTATGTACATGTTTTATGAACATGTATGTGTGTACAGGTGTGTATACATGTATATGAGGACGTGTGTGTAATATCTGTATGAGTGTGCATGTTATGTGCATGTGTCTACATTTTGTGTACATGTATATGTATGTACATATGTGTATGTTATATCAGTGTGTATATGTCTATATATGCATGTGTATGTGTGCACATGTGATTTGTATGTAAATTGTATGGGTACACGTGTGTATGTGTTTCTGTGTACATGTATGAATATGTATATACCTGTGTATATATGTGTAAATATGTGTGTATGAGTGTGTATGTGTATATGGTATATGTATGTGTTATGTGTTTGCGTGTGTGTATGTGTGTGTGTGTGTGTGTGTGTGTGTGTGTGTGTGTTAGGTATCTACCACCTGAAATCTTTTTTGTCTAATACTTAAGAAAACTGTAACAGAAAATTAACATAGCTTTAGAATATAACCTTATTTAGTTCTGAAATTTGACTTTTTCCAGAGTACAAAATTATTTCAAAAGAATCAAAAAATGGATGTCCCAAAACCCAATGGTCCTTGACAAGTCAGCGTTTCCAGAACTGGAGGAGTCGGACTGCTACACTGGCCCTTTCAGCAGAGCCAGAATTCATCAGTGAGTGTTTGTTCATCACTTTCCTATGTCCTGCTTCTGAAGTTTTCATTTCCTGAGCTTATTTATAGAAGACATATAACTGGGGATATACCCATTGGCTACCAAATAGGTCAGAGAATGCATTATTGTATTAGAGTTGATGTTTAACTTAGAAACAACGTTAATTGATTCTATATAAATTTCAAGATTCAGATGTCAAGCAATAAGTAAATATTAATCTATAGACTGGTAATCTAAATATTCATTAGAAGTAATAACTGTGGGATGCTGAGATGGCTCAACAGCTGAAAGTGCCCAATACTTTCAACAGAAGTGTATCTGGCAGACACATGGAAGCTCACAACTGCCTATGACTTCAGTTACAGGGAACTCAGAGCTCACACTTGGAGACTCACAACTGAATCAAGTTACAGGGAATACACAGCACACACTTAGAGGCTCACAACTACCTGTGACTTCAATGTTACAAGGGATTCAACAACATCTCTGGTTTCTGCAAGCACTAGTCACATATGTGTTATACATATAAGCAAATATTCATACACATAAAATAAATCTTCTAAAAATGATTATGGTATGAAACAATTCATTTAAAATAATGATGGCAACAATAATAGGACTGCTCTTAACAATAATACTAATTACTTTAGCAATTAAGCAATTGGGTTTAATTTTATTAAACTAAAAAAACAATATTTTTGGTAAGGCTACTTGTCTCTACTTTTCTTGTTCTCTCTCTTTCCATCTCCATCTCTGCTAAATCTTTTTCTTTTTCCTTGCCTTCTTTGATATCTGTTCATTTGTTCATGCTTTTGTTTCACTATTTTTATTGAGGTTTTACAGCTCACTAATAGAATTACAAAGTTCATTACAACATATGCCCTGCCTTCTGCCTTCATGGTACCCTTGGACAAATGGTACAGAAAAGAAAGTAATTGTAAATCTAAATAAAATAAGGTGAACACAGAGATAGCGACGTATACGAGATATGGTATAAGACCAAGGCTGGAGATACACATAAAGTTATCCTTTCCAATTCCAACTCTGGAGAGATGAGGGTAAGACAGAACATGGACTCCCATGTATAGAGAGCTCACAACCCAGGGCCTTCATCAGATTTCTGTTGATCCTTCAAAGAATCTCGAAGACCTCTGCTTGTACCAATCAAGGTGAAACAAAATGTTCTTCTCATTCTTTGAAAGCTAAAGGAACCATCCAAGTCTTTGAAAAACACCGATTGAATTATGAAAACATCTGAGTTGTGCCTCTCCAGTAGAGTCCCACTAATACTTATCATAAAATTCACTTTATGATAATTTTCAGTGTAGGCCACCATGATGCCATCAAGGTGTATCTCACCCTCTTCTGTAGGCATCACATGATGCAGCTACACAAGCCTTGGGTCTATGGTCCAGCTGCTCTGGTGGAGCTCCAGCAGAATCATTACTGCTTTTCTCTTCTCCTCACCTATTCTGCCCCTGAGATTTGCAGGATATTTTTCTTCCTACTAGTCTGCCTCTAGTAAACACCCTTATCTAATAAAAATTCCATCAGAAAATTCTTGCTATTGCTTCTTGCCCCAATCACTCACTACCTCATTATATTATTATGTTTTCTTCACAGAAACCAGTAGGATTTATTACTTGTTTGCTTATACCACCTGCTTAATTCCCCCATAACACAACCTCCCACAAACTGAACTTATCTGCCTAAGAACTGGCAGGCTTAAATCTTTCTGCTGCCTCTAGTAACTAAGACTCTGAATTTAGTATATCTGAATACAGAGAAGATACACAATATTAAACACTGAGGAACTCAACTTGTAATAATAGGGGCAGCTATGTAGATTGAGATAAACAAGGCTGGGTAAAACCTGTATATTGAGAAAGACACGGATAAGATATCATGGAGAAGAGTGGGCCATATTCAATGTAAATGATCTGGGAAACCTTTTTAAAGGAGGAAAGACATTATTGATAATGAGAAAGAGGAGCAATTGTTACAGAAGCAAAAAAATCCCAAGGAAAGGAAGCCAGGAAAGCATGAGATTTTTAAAGTGATAGTAATTATACAATTCATTATGCAATCAGACACAAGAACCAAAGCTACAGAAGTAAAACTGGGGTCGGCGTATGTTGAAGCACAAGTATAAACAGACATTGAAGGAAAATAAGAAGGGTAATCATGTCCTTTAAAAGATACTGCTGCCATGATCCAAGTAGGAGGATGCACTCACTTTACAGCTAGCTATAAAATCGGGTGGAAATTGAAGTTAGGAATATGGCCATCTCACAATCCAGGCCAGGAACCCTGACACTCAGAAAAATGGAAATGGTATGGTGGATACAGGTGATTTATCAGGAAAGTTACTTAGCTTAGTAGCTCTTTGAATATGTGGGATTAGGAGGGAGAGAAGGATAGAATAATACTCTCAAATGAAATGCATAACAAAAGATGGCTTATCATATACAGAGCTCAAGTGTCTAAAAGCAGAGTGTCACAATCTGGTGAGATCCAGTCTGTTCTACCTCTTGAAGACTCACAGTGTATTATAAACTTTTAAAAGATCCATTCTCTCATTGTGAAATCCCCCTTTGCTTTTTGTATCATCCACACTCTCAGGGATTCTTGCTGTTCTTCCCACACAGACACATTTTAGGGTATCGGGAGGAAAGGAGAATTATAGGACATCACTAAGCTCTGAAGACTGGATAAGCTGGAATGGAAAGTTCCCTCATGGGAGATAACATCAATTTTTAATGTGCTTTACTCGGAGCAACATTGCTTGAGGTGGCACGAACTCCAGCCAGTAAATGATGAACTTACTTTTATTCTGTGATAAGCAGGACATATAAGAATACCAAAACCTCTTTACAAAGTGAAAGAGGATGCTAAGATAAATATTTAATTATTCTATTTTCCATTATCTGTCAGTCAACTGTGTTAAAGAATATAACTTCTCTCTCATCCTAAAATATTTTACTTGTATTACCTTTAATTATAGAGACAGATGGTAGAAATCCAGGGATTCAAAATAGTGAATACACTTTGTGTTCTGCTGTGAATATTAACACCAATCACTTTGTCTTAACAGCTTTATAATAAACAATAAAGACACCTTCTTCAGTAATGCTACTCGAAGCAGGATAGTGTATCACATGCTGGAACGCACCAAATATGAAAATGGAATATCAAAAGTGGGTAAGAACATTATTTTACAGATATAGTTTAAAATAGAAAAAAGTTACATGCATAATAAATGAAGTTTCTACATTTCTCATTCAGTGTGAAATGTTTAACACATTAGAAACAAATTCTATAAATTTTTTTTGCTAATTTTCATTAAAAATATATTTTGAGGGCATTTGCTCAATGTATCAAAACAAAAATACATAATAACAAAATTTATCATAAATTAATAGCTGTTTTAAATGAAAATAGGGTTAGAAAGGGTTCAGCATGGCTTTATAATATAAAATTAGAAATATCAAATATGCTACATTCATAATTTTAGATAATCATAATCACTAAAAATTATGTATTTTCTCATTACCAACATTTTAAAAATTCTCTATCTGTAAATATATACTTGTTAATTTATTTCTTAGTTGTTCTATGTTAAACAGTTTACGATGCAGATTTTCAACTCAGAGGTTAAAATTAGTTTCTAGCTCATTATTTAATATGAAAGATATTCACAATTCAGTAAGTAAAGAGCAAATTACAAAACTATTAGTCCAATGTAATTCCATTTTCTCAATACATAGAAATAAAAAAAAAGAAAGCCTACAAGACTGTGAAAGAAACCTACGAGAGGTTATTTCTGGACTATTAAATTGCCATTTATTTTGGCATATTAAATTTTGTGTCATTTGCTGGGGTTAGCAGTTTATAATGCAAAAAAAAAAAGGGAGATTTGGAGCTATAACAAGACTGCAAATCTTACACAGAATTGGAAACAAAACAAAGCCAATTCATAAGTTGACCTTTTCATTGTGAAGCTGATTTGCAATATTGAGGGAAACAATGTTATCCAAATGTTCTATTGTCTTTAAATTAAATGTTGGCAACCTTGGAGGCGATCACCATGCTTCCTGATTGTGCTAGGATGGAGAACAGCATAGGTGTAAAGAATCACATTCCATGTTTACTTGGTAATGAAGAATCTTCAGGGCCTGGTGGTTGTTTGTTTGTTTGTTGTTGAATTGTTTTTGATTAACAATTCATTTGTGACTCAATCAAAACAGTTACTGTGGACACTAAAACTTTTTCCAAAAATTTGGAAAATTTCTGAAGAGCCAAAAATTAAAATACCCAGAGGATGAGCTGAAAAATTTCCTACATAATGGAAACTTGTGGTTATAGGTTTATATGATATTTAAAAATGGTTATTAAAGGTATATCTTTTGTGGAAAATATGTTAAACACAGAAAAACTAAAATAAAATAAAAATTCTTCCTAAGCACAGTTATCAGTGGCAATTTTTATATCAAGTTCTTTATTAATTAATTTATATTTTTACACTCCATATTTTATTCTCCTCTACCCTGATCCACCCTCTGACTGTTCTACATCCCATACCTTCTCAGTGGCAAATTTATAGAAAAAAAAGCTAAAATTATTATTTCAAAATACAAGTGAAAATTTTATATGCACTTCTGTTTCCAAAAACCTAGAGAATATTTTCTCAGGTCCTTATTATCACATGAAAATGCTGCACAGCAGTCTCTGATCAGCTCTCATTAAATTATAATTATTTTCTGAGCACCTAATGTAATTGTGTTTGCACTATGAAAAACAATTCATATTTCAGGTGTACATATATTTGTTTCATATATATTAATAAATATTATAGCAAAAATTCCTATTCAGAAAACTTTCCTAGTACTCATTCTCAAAAGAAAACTTCACATATGCACCTTCAATGAGATGACAAGTCTGATTGTGACATTTTATGACCTTTCGCATAGCATAAACAAATGTTTTTTGTTTTGTTTTGTTTTGTTTTGTTTTTTGATGAAACAGTCTTTCCTGTAAAATGATGGAAGTAGAAATTTCTTCCTTGACTAAATTTTGATGTATTCAAAAGCTGGTGAAAAGGGTTTTCTTGGTTTATATTGTCCCAAGAAGTAGGAATTAACAATTCATCACACATCACACTGAGATATGGCAGAATCAAACCTTGTATTGATAATGCTTGCAAATAACACTAAAAGAACACACATAGGCTGAATACCAGTCTCGGAATTACTGTCCCTGTGGTTGACATGGCTATGAATGTCATTTGAATTGCTCTAAATCTTAAAATAATTTTGTGTCCCATGTGAGTTTATATATATATATATATATGTGTGTGTGTGTGTGTGTGTGTGTGTGTGTGTGTGTGTGTGTGCTTTAAAGAAAAACCTTTATTGTAATTGACTCTGATATTTCATCTCTCTTTAGGTATCCGTAAGCTTATCAATAACGGTTCATACATAGCAGCATTCCCTCCACACGAGGTAATTTTGAAAAATAATTTCTATTTCGTAAAATAAAAGAATTTCATTCTCTGGGACTGTATTGGTTACTTTCTATTGCTGTGAAATACCATGACAACACCATGACAAGTAATGTATGGAGGAAAAGGTTTATTTGGGCTTCAGTTTCTAGAGGGCTAGACTCCATGGCAGCAAGCAGTAGGGATGGTGACTAGAGCAGCAAGAAGAGAGCTCACATTTCACATAGTGAACAACAAAAACCAAGCAAAGAAAGGAACTAGAATGATGCTGTAAGATCTCCAGCCTCACCCACAAGGACATAGTTCCTCCTTCTGACACATCTCTTCAACCTCTCCAAACAGCTCCGCCCACTGAGGATCAAGTTTTCAAATGCCTGAGACCATTACGACTTTTCTCATTTTAACCGTCACAGTGCCTGAATCATTTCACTCATTTGGATCTGGGTGCCCACACCTGCAGCAGTCCACTGAGACCCTATTACCATCTCTTACTTGCACAGTGGTCCCTCTACTACAAAACATGTCTACAGTTTGCCTCATATGAGGAATCCCAGACTCCATGAGAGCAGCCTAACATCCTAGTTATCCTCTGTTCCAACACAACACACCGGCTTCATCCTGCTTGAAATACATAATCATTCCTAATAAGGCAGGTTCCTGTCTTGTGTTTGTTATTTTAGAATGCCTGAAAGTCAAAAACAAGAGCACAATTAAAGCATTCGTCTATTATCTACCTCACTTCCCGACAGGTTACTGACTTACTACAAGTTTTAAGAAGCAAGCTGAGGTGGCCCTGAGTGACTAAAGTAGCATCCACAGAAATTCCCGACCCTCTGCTATGCATACTCTTGATTTATTTTTCTTAAACTTGAATCACATCTTAAAATAAATTACACATTTCATTTCTTTACTTTCAAAGGACATAATTCTTTGATTTACAAAGTTTTAGCAGTGAGTGAGCTCAAAAGGTAGAACATATGAAAAATTCACAGTTCTATATTACTATTAGTAGATAAAATGAATTGGAAATGTATTTGTCAATGAGTTAAATGTTTCAAATGGATTATTTCTTATTTGAAAGTAACCTTGTTACTGAGAATAATATAATTCCATTATAAACATAAATGATCCAGTTATATAGGCCGTTATAAGCATAGGAAGCAAAAAGTTAATGATCCTCATGAAATGCCCACTTACAATAAAAAATAGAGGTAATGGTAATGAGCAGTTTGTGCACATACAGTCATGAGCCAGTATATATTTTCCCATAATTGTGGCAACATGAATGAAGTAAACATTCTCTCATTAGATATAAAGGAATACGCCTCAGAAAAATTAAACACCATTTCAAATAATGCCACCTAGTAAGCGATAAAGTGATCAGAGAAGCACAATTAAGGCAGTCATTTGGCAAAGGAATGTTTGGTTCATTTTCTAGGGTACAGTAATTTGTTCTGCAGTTAGCTCGAGCACTGCCAGCTCAACTGACTTTCTCATTGGAAATTTGGCATCTGTCATAGCTGAGTTATTGATGATAGTCCTTTTCATTTGTGCATATAAATTATTTGAAATGTAAATAAATGGCACATATACACCAAAAGAGTAAGAAGTCCCATTGGTGAACTGTGAATACACTTGAAAAATAATTGAGAAACAATAAAATGGGCTCAGTAATAGACTATTGATGTGAATTTCAATTTACGAATGGTAGAAAAGCAAGATTTACAAGGAAGAACATAAAGTAAGTGGTATTGATGTATATAGTCCAATAAAGATACTTTAAATAATACCTTCCTTGTTATTGATACTGGATATTAAATCCAATCTCATAATCTTTATTCATAGCCCAAAAGTCTTTTTTTTTTCTTACCAAAAAAGACAATAGCTAAAGGAAACACCAAATCATCTTAGTGAGAACTGGTGGGAAAAGATAAACGAAATATGCCAGAGGTGCAGATGTATGAGAAACACATTTTCTAAGACACCAGGCAAATCTATAATTCTTTCAAGGGTAATTGGTGGAGGAAAGACCAATCAAATATGTTGTTGGGGACCACTGGTGATTTCAAAGCCTTCAGAAAGTAGGCTGGCGTTATCTCTTCAGACAGATATCCCTCACAGCTCACCACTTACGACTGCCAAGCTAGAGCAATGTAGTTGTTGGTGGTAAGTGTATGTTGCATAGTGGTATTCCAGGTATCCTAAATTTTATCATCTAAAATTGTATAGCTTGATGACTAAGGATGGGTGAATGGCATATATCTTGCAGTCATGAGATCTCTGCAGTCATGAGACACTTGTAAACCAGAGCTCAAGGAGTCAAGATGTCTTTATAAGTTCTTAGCCTCATTGATTAGGGACCCACAACTGCGTGAATACCATATATAAAATTTGAAAAACTAAGTTATAACTACTTAGAATTTGCAATATCAGATATAAAATTTCAGAAGCCTAGGATAAAACACATAAGGTGGTTCCGAAGGTTATAACACCATGCTTTAAATGTTCATTCTCTGTATATCTGTAAG
>JADRCD010214512.1:29298-46798 GCA_019843815.1 Montemys delectorum | reverse complement strand
TCCTCCTTCTTTTAACAACTTTCAGTTCCACCTTCCCTTTCACTGCAATCACCAGATCTAGTCTTTATTTTACAAATTAAGGTGGGAAGAAGGTTTATAGGAAATCACCTGAGTGCTGAATCATTCCTTGCCTGCAGCCCCTCACCAGAGAAGGGAATTAGCCTCAAATTACAAAAAGCCCCAGAGCTGTCCGCAATAGTACTCTTCTGATTCTCTACCTAATGTTTCATGTGTATAGAGTAAAAGAAAAACATAATCATATTATTAGGTTATATATGTTGATATTTTTATCTGTTTATAGAATATAAAGTATTTCACATTTGTTTCACTCATTGTGTCATCAGGAAGCAAAACATTGAAGAGATGCTTGAAGAGAATTCAGTAAAGAAGTATATGCATAAGTGGGAGGTAGGATCATGAGAGCCAATGCATAATGACATGCTCGGGGAATAGGAGACGCTAGGAGCAATTATTAAACCAGTTATTAAAAGATGCAAAAGGAGGAAAGACTTGCAAGAATCAACTAATGTCTAACTATGGAAAGATATTCCATACACAAGCTGTGGCATGAGGAGGAAAGCAGCTGTAGACAAACCATGACCCAAGAGAAAGGAAGCCACCTACCAGATGCATCTTGAAACCACCAAACCTGTCTGGAAGCCAGTATTTTAAAAAAGAGTGGATAAGGGTTCACAGAGGTGACCTCTGTGGAACACATGGTAGTAAGTGGAATAAGAACATAGAAATATACAGGATGAATATATAGTAAATGTTATTAGTTGATTATATCCACCATCAAGATACTTTGATTCTTAATTAATTCCATCAGCTATGACAAATTCCATCATTCTAATATACACAGGTAGAAAGGTTATTGTCTTGGAGACTTATGGATACAGTATTGTGAGATATGCTGACTCACAAAAAAAAAAACATTTTTTCCATTTTTTATTGATTATTTTATTTATTTACATTTCAAATGTTATCCCTCTTCCCTTCCTTCCACAAGCCCCCTATCCCTTCCTTTCTTCCCCCTGACTCTAAGAGGGTGCTCCCCCATCTCCCCATACACTCCTGTCCTTGGTGGCCTAGGGGTCCCCTATCCTGGATCATCAAGCCTCCACAGGACCAAGGGGCTCCCATCCCAGTGATGCCAGATATGACAGTCCTGTGCTATATATCCAGCTGGAGCCATGGGTACCTCTTGTGAACTCTTTGGTTGGTGGTTTAGACCCTGGGATCTTTGGGTGGGGATGGTGTGTGTGTGTGTGTGGAGGGGGGTCTGGTTGGTTGATATTGTTGTTCTTCCTATGAGGCTAAAAACCCCTTCAGCTCCTATAGTCTTTACCCTGACTTCCCCATTGGGGTAGAAATTATGATGATGGTTTTTGAGAAGCATTTCAGTATGAGTTACTATTTCTATCTACAGGCAGCATTGCTATTGTTGTGTCAGATAATTTAAGCAAACATTGTATGTTTTGAATAAATGGAGTCTCTATTACTAATATCTCATTATCCAGCTACTGTTTGATTGCTCACAGAGAAGGATAATTTTCCTGGAAAGGCATGTGTTAGTTAAAGTAACTAAGCAATAATGTGTCATGAAAGATACAGCAGAAAACAAGAATAAAATAAAGAAGTAGAGGTGATATTTCAATAAATAGTACTTCTTAAGAACTTAGTTGTTCTTAAGACAGTGATGTAGAAAAGATTCAGGCAAATAAGTAAGCTCATGCATCATCTATGGGCATTTGTGTTCTTTCCTCTCTATAAATGAGAGAAGAATGGTATGTGACAGTTGGGTTCTTTTCTTCATAGCTGATGGGTTTTCCACAGACAAATCTGGTAATGTCTTGTTCAGTAAGGAAATGCCTTAATGTGATAAGAGACAAAGGCTGTCAATTCATCTATTTTTTAAATGAACAATCATTTCTGGAGATGTTGCTTTCCTATTTTAAAATTGATTTAGGTGCTTAATAGCTAAAGCTTACTTAGTTTCAATCTAATTTTCCATGGAAACTATTTGAAATCCAAAGGAGTTCTATCAAAAAAACATCAGTTTCAAAAAACAGTAGTATGACATTCCCAAGCACTTTAACAATAGGTATCAGAGGTATTTAAATTTTAAAAAGCAAAGTTGTTGAATTAAAAGGTTACTCTTTAAATCATAGATACCAGGGTTTACTTCGAGATAGAAGTTATTTCAGCAGCTGGCAGATCATCAACTGAAATATCACAAGGTAATTTTAAATAAAACAGACAAAAGGCTAGTTGAGCAGCAGTGGGGAACCCCTGTAATAGTAGGCTGTTTTTCTTCTGCAGGATTTTGTGTAATTCTAAGGAAGAATTAAGTATTACAGATGGTTATAAATACAAGTTTTCTACAGCAAGTTCAGTTTTCACCTTCTTTCTTAGTCTGCAGCCAGGTTCTCCATCTCCTGACACAGGTTGAAATTTTCTTTGGCTTGGATCCTATATAAATCTAATAATATTGCTTAAATAATCTAATAATAATAATAATAATAATCCTATAATAATCTAACAATATTGAGCTAAGCTTCAACAAAATGCAGTTCAATGTATTAGTGTGTTGTAGGCAAAACAGTCTCTGCAGCCCACTATCACCTTCATTATAAAGATCTCACATTGTTTACAAGCAGAGAATAACCACTTGTTAATAAAATAATAATAAATTACTTTTCTTCCCAGCAACAAACACTGTGAAATATCAACCTTTAACACCATACCTTCGGTGGGATGTTGTGGGTGGAGGGGGCCAAGTTAAGTAACTACTTTTAGAAAATGGAGAACTCACAGTAGTAGGGAAATCAAAGAATGTAAAATCATTTCTACCAGCTCTTTATAAACTTTGGGACTATAGAAAGCAGCATTGGAGTGGGTGAAGGAAGAACAATTGAGTAGATCTTAGAACTGCCTCATTAATCTGCCACTACCATATCAACCCAAGACTAATAAAGTGTACTAATTTCTTTGGCTTCTTATTCTTTTCTAATATTGGGTTCTAGTGAAGCAACATACAGCTCAACCTTCAAGAAGGTTAACCAGTTTTGGAGGTGACGAGAAACTGAGAAATAAAGAAGAGTTATTAGAAGTTGCTATGACTGATGACACTAATTAGGGCATGGTTCAGAGCAGCGAGGGAAGAAGAGCAAGACACTTTATAAGGGTTGGAAAGAGAGTCAGGAAAGGCTTCCTGAATGAAGCAATGTAAACAAAAAGACTAAAGGCAGTTATAGGAGGAAAGATTTTTTATTATTATTATTATTTTAGTTAGTGACCAATGACAAAGAAAACATGCTTCAGACAAGCAGGATAGGGCTTTGGTGGAAGAAGATGAGATGTAATGCTGCAGATATAGCATAATCATGTCAGACCAGGTATGCCAGTGAAGATCCATTTACCTTAAGCAAAGAATCCAATAAAAGGGCCAAATGATCCTTTTTCCTTCTTATTATTTCTCAAAAAATATATATATAGTTTCGTTAGTTAGAGACTAAAAAGGTAAACTATTTGAAGGATTGAGAAGGGCAAGGATTGGGTTATGAAAACCATTTGAAGAAAGTTGCAGTAGAAGTAGATACTGTTGAAAGTTGATCTCATGTTGTCCCTATACTGACCAAGTTTAAGGAAAACACCATTGCCCAAATGAGATTCATATAGCAGCCAGGACTGTATTGCTGACAAGCACCTGGCCTGGATTTCCTCTGAAATCCTCGTTGCTTGTGGTATTGGAGATTGTCAGGTCACTTATATCACATTAATTCAAACAGAAGACTGGCTTTCTGTGCAGGCTGTACTTTGGTGAGAAGATTGGCCTATACTTCGCCTGGCTGGGATGGTATACTGGAATGCTGATTCCTGCTGCAGTTGTCGGCCTGTGTGTTTTCTTCTACGGATTAGTTACAATGAATGAAAGTCAAGTAAGGTGAGCTATGGTGAGACTTGTCTAAAATATTTGACTTGTTCTGTGAAAGGGCAAATGTCTATGAATGGTGGGCTTAAATAATGTGTATTTTGCTTTGTTTGTAATCTGTTAGAAGATCTATTAAAATGCTATTCTGATAGTTTTATGTGCAGATTCTTTTGGATACGTTCCAAGAGTTCTTATCACTTTGTTAAATTAATTTTTTCCAGGATGCATTACATAATCTAAAAATATCATCAAAGTGGGATTTGACAAGTCAAAAATGTGATTATCTTTTTAAAAAATAGAGATATACTATTAGAAATGGGAAAGCATTATTGCATTTTTTCATCATTTAACTTAACTCTATATGATCAATTCACATGGAATTTAACTCTATATGATCAAATTCAAAATACAAAGAATCTCTGTGGGGGCTTAGCAGTTAACAGCCTTACTCCTTTCCGAGGACATGAATGGTTCAACCACATGTAGCTCCAGCTCCAGTAGATCTGATGCCTTCTTCTGGCCTGTAAGGACGTCTACATACACATGATACATATACGTGCACTCAGGCCTATACACTTACAAATAAAATAATTAAACAAACCTTTAAAAAGAAAGACACCCTTTATCGAATATCAGTACTTTGTTCTCTCATCAATATTTTTGCAATGATCTTGCTACTAGGAAGTTCTTATTAATAGCTAATTCTAATATAAAATTATATTGCTTCTCAGCCTTTTAGCTAAGATCAAGTGTAGTCTAATATAAAATTATATAAGACTATAAATATTCCTTTTCCCTTATTTATTTTTAAAATATTAACATATGTATAATATTTTTGTCTGGAAACAAAGTATCTCCATTGTACTCTAGTTGAATAACCAAATTCTTTGATTTGAAACCTCTGAACTCCCTTAAGTTTTCGAGACATGCATTGAAGATCAAAACTATATGATCCAATCATAGGTTTGTTTCCACATTTTACATAGTAACTCTAACTTTGAGAGGCAACATCATCCTGTATAAACCTCCGCTTTAAAACACATACCTTCTCTGCTCCCTTTAGAGATTTTCAGACACACCATTCAGTTAGTGAGCTCTTGGCCTCAGAGCATAGGTTCTTGAAAGGAAAACTCTTCTTTTACAATGAGTTAACAAACATAAGCTTATTCTTTTCTAATGAGAGACAGAAAGGAAATAGATCTGGAGGAGATAAGAAGTGAGGAGGAACTGGGAGGCAGTGAGGGAGGGGAAACTATAGAAAGGATATTGTCTTAGTCAGGGTTTCTATTCCTGTACAAACATCATGACCAAGAAGCAAGTTGGGGAGGAAAGGGTTTATTCAGCTTACACTTCCACACTGCTGTTCATCACCAAAGGAAGTCAGGATTGGAACTCAAGCAGGTCAGGAAGCAGGAGCTGATGCAGAGGCTGTGAAGGGATATTACTTACTGACTTGCTTCCCCTGGTTTGCTCAACTTGCTTTCTTATAGAACTTACAACTACCAGTCTAGGGATGGTACCACCCACAATGGGCCTTCCTCCTTGATCACTAGTTGAGACAATGCCTTTCAGCTGGATCTCATGGAGTCATTTCAGCATGGGAGGCTCCTTTTTTCTGTGATAACTCCAGCTTGTGTCAACTTGACACACAAAGCCAAATAGTACAGATATATTTTATTAGAAAAGAATGTTTTCAACAGAAAGAAAGAGAGAGAAAGAGCAAAAGAAAGAGAGAGAGAGAGAGAGAGAGAGAGAGAGAGAGAGAGAGAGAAGGAAAGAAAGAAAGAAAGAAAGAAAGAAAGAAAGAAAGAAAGAAAGAAAGAAAGAAAGAAAGAGAGAAAAAAGAAGAAAGAAAAAGAAAATATCCATTCAGTAGTTACTGCTCAAATTGGATGATTGGATCCACGGAGAATATTTTCATAATTTCTAAACTTCATGTAGTTTTATGGTAAGATATAGACACCTCTCTCAATAAAAACAAACTTGAAATATACAAAAAGTAGAAATATGCACAAATGATAATAAATGCACTGTTTCTGTTAATTTAGTACTAGCAGGGAATCTAGGTTCTTTTATATGAAATAAGTTTTTTTTTAACCTTTGGTACAAGGAGTATTTTAAAGGCATCAACAAAGTCTTCATTCTGTGCCTTTGGGTGTTTTATTACCACTACTGCAGTCACAGTATAATTAAGATCTTGTTAGACTTTCTATTCTAAACCAAGATAAGCAGCACTGAATATCTTGACTTTCAGAATTTTGAAACTGAAATTTTCCATTCAATGTGCCAGACATGGTTGAGTCCTGGCTGCTATCTTTGTGGGTAAATAGGGAAGAGATTGAGTTTTGCTTTGTGTTGATTCATAATACTTTCTTATAAAGCTCCTTTTTTTGTTACAAAGTAATGAAATGACAAACAGCTGGAGATATGGGTCTGTTCATTATGGATCTACAAGTTATAGACAACCAAAATGTCATCATATTTCTTTTTGTGTGTGTTTGGTCTTTGTTTTTGCCTTTTATTAAAAAATAGATTTTTTTCTCATGTCTTAAATACAATTTCCTCTCTTACTCCTCTATGTTCCTTTCCACTTCCACTTCCTCTGATCCATGCACTTCCTCTTAGGAAATAAATAGACTTCTAAGGGCTAATACACTCTAATATAGTATAATGATATAAGACAGAACAAAAACTAACTAGTATAATAAGACAATATGAAACAAAAAAGCAAAAACAGGAGGAACGTGGAAAAAATATCAAGAAAAGGCACAAGATTGATGATCTTGCTGATCTAGAGAGAGTTGTTTTTCTTGGTGACTTCCATCCCCTTTAACTCATCCAACCTTTTCATCTCCTCTTCCACATTGTTCTGTGACCCGAGGGGATTTGATGGAGATATTCCATCTAGGTCTGAGTATTCCAAGGTTTCTCACTCTCTGCATATTGTCCAGTTGATGACCTCTCTGCATTTGTTCCTATCAGCTGTAGAAGGAAGCTTCTTTGGTGATAGCTGAGCAAGCACTGATCTCTGAGCATAGCAGAATACCATAAGAAATCATTTGGTGCTGCTCTTTTTTTTTTTTTTTTTTCAGAACAGTAGTATTTTGACCCTGGGCTATCTAATCTCAGGTGTTTGGTCACCCAAGCAGCATCAGGTATGGGTTCCATCTTATGGAATGGGCCTTAAGTCAAATCAGATATTGTTTGGTTACTACCACCAGCTTTGTGCCACATTGCACTATCATGTACAGGCAGGACACCATTGTGGATCAAAGGCTTCCTGGTTGGGTTGGTGTTTACTATTCTTCTTTGATAACATGTGAGTACCTTCCTGTACCAAGACCCCTTATTGGGGTAAAGGCTTCTATGCAGTCATCAGCTTGATTTCTACAAGTTCAGTGAGTTGTATAGGTATTATATTCAACAATGGAGCCTTGCTGTCAGATTGTGGAGAGAAATCTACAGACTGGGCTGTTTGGGGGTTCCAATGGAACCACTTTTGCCAACAACACGATTTGATGTAACCTAATCCCAGTACCAGAAGTTTCATTTGGTGACAGGAGATATACACTTCCCAAAGTTATTTGGTTATTTCATTTAGATTGTCTTCATTTATGAAATAAATGTCCATATTACCTCTCAAATGACCCTTAATTCTAGCTGTTCCTTCCCACATTCCCCATTTTATCTCCCTCTTCACATTTCCTCCCCACTTAATCCTCCATTTTAGTCTCCAGCCACATATATCTATTATTATCTATTCTGTTTCATTTTCCTATCTGTTCCATAAACTATACCTAACCTCTGTGTTTCTACAGATTATACTTGGTTATCATTATCCTAACAGCTAATATCCGCATATAAGTAAATACATACTCTATTTGTCTTTCTGGATCGGGGTTACCTTACTCAAGATGAATTTTTTATAGTTCAATCTATTTATCTGCAGATTTCATGATTTTATTTTTATAATGGCTGAGTAATATTCCATTGTATAAATGTACATTTTCTTTTTTTAAATGTACATTTTAATCTTTCTTCTATTGAGAGACTTCTAGGGTGTTTCTAATTTCTGAATAGAGTAGCAACGAACATGGTTGAGTAAATTTCTCTGTAGTAGGATGAAGTACTCTTTGAATATATGCCCAAGAACGGTATAGCTGGATAATGAGAAACTTCTTCCTGAGGAACTCCAACACTAGTTTCCATAATGGCTGTACAGTTTTTTTACTCCCACCAGCAATGGATGAGAACTGTTCCTCTTACTCCACATCCTCTTCAGCATGATTTGCCACTTGTTTTATTTATCTTAGCCATTTTGATGAGCTTAAGATGCTCAAATAAATTCTGAATTTCATTTCCTTGTGACCAAGGACTTTGAACATTTCTTTTGAGTGTTTCACAGCCATTTGAATTTCCTTTATTGATAAATCTCTCTTTAGATCTATACCCCATTTGTAACTGAGTTATTTGTTTTTATGACATTTAATTTTTGCAGAGTTGAGGAAAATCTTTCCCAGTCTATGACTTGTTGCTTTGTTTGAATGACAATGTCCTTTTTTATGCCTCTCATTTCAAGCAGTGCCACTTATTAATTGTTAATTTTAGTCATTCTGCTATAATGTTCTGTTCAGAAAGTATTCCCCTGTGCTTATAAATTCTAGGCTAGCTCTCAATTTCTCTTCTATTAGGTTTAATGTATCTGGCTTTATGTTGAAAGCTTTGATGCATTTGGAGTTGAGTATTGCAAGGTGTTAAGTATGGATGGATTTGGAATCTTCTACATAAAGTTGTCCAGTTTTACCAGCAGCATTTGTTGAAAATTCTATCCTTTTTCCAGGGTACGTTTCTGGCTGCTTTATCAATATCAAGTATCAGTAACTTTGTAATCTTCATTGATCCCTGTGTCTATTTTTGTGCCAATACCATGCTGTTCTGTATTATGATATTCTGTAGTACAATTTGAAGGCAGGGATAGTGATACTTCTTTCAATATTCAGGGTTGTTTTAGCTATCTTAAGTATTTTGTGTTTCATTGTGAAGCTGAAAAAATTGTAATTTCGAGATCTGTAAAAAGAAAAATGTGTTGGAATTCCGTGGGGATTGAACTGAATCAGTAGATTATCTTTATTGGAATAGCTACTTTTACTATATTAATCCTATTGATCTGTAAGATGGGAAATCTTTTTATCTTCTAATATCTTTTTAAATGTCTTTCTTCAATCCCTTAGTGGTTTGTTTTTTCCATTATTTTATGTTTTGTTTTGTTTTATTTTGCTGTTGTTTCTTTTTGCTGTTGTTTATTGTAATTATTATGTGTATGTGAGTCTGTCAATTTTCTTGGTTAGAGTTACCCCAAGATAATTTATTTATTTGAGACTATTATGATAGGTATTATTTTTCTGATCCTTTATCAGTCCATTAGTCATTTGTAATTTTTATGAATTAATTTTGTATTCTGCTACTTTACTTAAAGTGTTTATCATCTATAGAGTTTCCTTGGTGAGATTTTGGTGGTAACTTATGTATATTATATCATCTGCAAATAAAGGTATTTTGACTTCTTTTCAAATGTGTATGCCCTTGATCTTCAATTGTCTTATTGCTTTAGTTAAGCTTTCAACCACTACATTGAATATGTATTGAGAAAAAATGCTACAATGTCTTGTGCATGATGTTAGTGGAATTACTTTGAGTTGTTCTCCATTTAAGTTGATGTTAGATATCTCTAATCTTTCTAGGAGCTTTTTCATGAAGAAGTATTGGATTTTATCAGAGGCCTTTGCTGCATCTAAAGAGATGATCGTATAGTTCTTTATTTTTTGTCTTGACACATTTTTCATTAAATAAAGAGTTTTACACTTTTTAAGAGTTTGTAAGCTTTCTAATATTTCTGTTGTTGTTGATATCCAGTTTTAATCCCTGATAGTTTGATCGGATGCTGGGTGTTATTTTAAATTACTTGTATATGAATTAAGACCTGCTTTATATCCAAGTATGTGACTAATCTTGGAGAAGATTCCATGAGGTGCTTAGAGGAAGGTATATTCTTTTGTGTTTAGGTGAAATGTTCTGTAAATATCTGTTAGGTCCACTTGATTTTTAACATCAGTTAGCTCTAGCATTTCTCTGTTTTCTTTTCGACTGTATGACCTGTTTATTGGCAACAATGGGGTATAGAAGTATTCCACTATCAGTGCATGAGGGTGAATGTATCATTTAATTAGTAGTAGTGTTTCTTTTGTGAACTTGGATATCCATATATTTTGGTACATAGAAATAGTGTGCTTCCCTATCTCTTCTGATTAGTTTAAGTTTCAAATGTATTTATCCAGTATTAAAATGGCAGAACAAGGTTTCTTCCTAGGTCCATTTGTTTGAAATATCTTTTTTCATCTGTTTCCTATGAGGCAGTGTCTATCCTTGAACTTAAAGCGTTTTTTTCTGGATGCAGCAGAAGGATGGGTACTGATTTCGAATCTAGTCAGCCAGTTTATTTATTTTTATAGGGAAATTGAGACCATTGATACTGGAAAATATCAATGAACAGAGCTTGTTGCTTCCTGTTATTTTATTGCATTGTATGTGTCCATGCACATGTGCATGCATTTCTCCTCTTTTGATTTTCTGGTCTATGATTGTTTGTTCCTTGCTTTGTCTTTGGTGTAGTTAGTTGTCCTTCTGTGGTGCCTTACATAGGGCTGGGTTTAAGGAATGTGGCTTAAATTTTGTTTTATCATGGAATGCCTTATTTTCTTCATTTATTGTGATTGAAATTTAAGGGAGAACTATTAGAATAATTCTTGACTTCTCACTGAATACTGTAAAACCCAAAAGGGCATGTTCTGCAGACTCTCAAAGACTGCAAATGCCACCCCAGAGTACTATACTCAGCGAAACTTATTTCTTAACTGCCCAGCAGTTAACTGTAGGAAGACTTAGCATTCACAGTTTTAGATTTCTTTATGTACACTTATGCATGTGATATATATATATATATATATATATATATATATATATATATATACAATGCAAGTACTTCACTGAAAATGTTTGTAGCGGCAACACTTTGGATAGGACAATCCACAGGTATCAAGAATGAATAAACAGTTATGTGTATCCTGCCTCTCATGGTGCTGGGCTTCATGAACAAATCAAAGAGCTGAAACTACAATTTTCTGGAGCATTCTAAAGTGACATCAGTATATCAAAAGAAATGTATGCATGTTTATTCCTAACTGGCTTTACAAATGCTGATATTAGTTAAAGAGCCCTCTGCCAAAACGCTGCCTCTGTATTACTAACAGCTTCTTCTATTCCTTACCTCCTAGTTGAGAACTAGGTGGATTATCATATCACTTAAATAGCCCCCAATCCACATCCTTATGTTGATACAGCAACAATCAACTACAAAACAACAACAAAAAACCTGTAGAAGTAAATGACTTGTTTGGAGTATGCCTTTGAAGGGATTTCAGATCTCTATGAGATTAATTTTAAAAAACATGATATTTTTGTGGTGTGAAAACTAGATTGATCTTCTTATAATATTAAGTACTCACTTGTGAATGTACTGTCATACAGAACTCTGGAACTCATTCATCTTGTACAATGGGAACTTGATGGTTGTTGAGCATCAACTATACTCACCATTTTTTCTGCCACCTCAGACAGGCACAAATAAATTCCCATTTGTTGTATGAGTCTAACTGTGCTGCATATGTCACATAAATGAAATAATACCACGCTTTTTCTGTGATTGGCTTATTTTACCATCTAAAATGTATTTCAGGTTCATATTTGACAGAATTTCTTCTCTAAGGCCAAATAATACTATATTGTATGTATGTGCACTGTATACAATGATTTTTTTTACTCATTCATTGATACATAAAAATTTGATCTGTTTAAATATCTTTGGCACTTTTTTTTAAATTCAGAAAAATTGGGAGCATTGGAGCATTATGCATATTAGAGTCAAAGCCTGGGCTCTGGTAGCTCCTTCTTGGAGGCTTGACCATCCTTCTCCAGTCTACCAATTAAAAAGACATTAATGGTGAAAGGGAAAGAGAATATAGCCATGGTAAGACAAGGAGTAGATAAAGAGATCCAGTGATTCCAAGCTTATCTTCACAGGTCTAAAGGGAAGTCTAGGTTGAAACAGAAGGCAAGAAGGTCAGGACACATAAGTAAGCAATTCTGGCCAAAATGCCTTCCATCAGTGAGCCATCACTATTGCAGTGCTAGTCTGTCATAGGAGATGGTTAATCATTAAGGGTACAGATTCAACATACAGATAATTGAAGGAAAGGTCTGTCCTGAGAACATTTGTTCAGCCTGGAATTCAAGATAATTTAAAAGAAAAGATAAGATTAAGGACAATAATTTATCTCTGTGCCTTCCAAAAACTACAGACACAGAATGAAGACAGAAATGGCAACTTTGCATTTTTTTTTTTTTTTTAGTAAAACAGCTTCTAAGCATTGCTTTCAACATGTCTTTGAAAATTTTGATTTCATTTCTTTTTGTAAAATATTCAGAGATGGGATTACAGGATTATATGGTATCATATGAGAGCATTTAAAGTTTTTTTTGTATTTATTTTTCTCTCATATATTACATTCTGAGCACAGTTTCCTTTCCCTACTTCTCTCCCTGTGCCTCACATCTCTCCTCTATATGTGATCCACTCCTTCTCCATTTCCCTTCAGAAAAGGGCAGACCTTCCAGGGATATCAACTATACATGGCATATCAAGTTAGAATAAGACCAGGCACCTCCCTTGTATTAAGGCTGGAAAAGGCAACCCAGTAGGAGAAAAGGAATCCAAAAAGCAGGAATTAAAAACTTTGTGAAGCAATTTTATCCTGCTTCCCATAAGATCACAGCATTCAAGTTTCTCTCTATATACAACAGTTTCAGTATTTCCACATCCTGAATGATATTTATTTTCAGTCATATTATAAAATGTTCTAGCAGTTCAGGCTGGAGATAAATCTCAGTGGGAAAGCACTTATTTTAAATGATCAAGGCCCTGGGTTCAATCCCTAGCAACTATCCAACTTCTAAATAAAATGAATAAAATTCAGTCTTAATTCTAGTGGTGGTTTTGACTTAAGAGTTGTGTGTTCAGTCCCACCCTGTATAGTCCTTGATTGGTGGTTGGGTCCCTGGGAGCTCTGAGGGTACTAGTTAGTAATTGTTGTTCATCCTAAGGGGCTGCAAACCCTTCAGCTCCATAGAACCTTTCTCCAACTCCTTCATTGGGGACAGTGTACTCAGGGTAGGACTGAATGTTCTGACAGCATGTGTATAGTAGAGGATTGCAAATTTGATCAATAGGAGGAAAGGACCTCAGCCTCATGAAGGTTTTGTGCCCCAGTGTAGGGGAATACCAGGGCCAATAAGTGGGAGAGGGTGGGGTGACAGGCATGGGGAAGGGGGAGGCAAAAGGGGTTTGTTCTTGTTGTTTTTGTTTGTTTGTTTGTTTTTTGGAGGGGAACCTGGGAAAGGGAAAATTTACATGTAAATAAAGAAAATATCTAATAAAAAAGGAAAAAAAATAAAAAAAATAAAAAATAAAAAAAAAATAAATAAACAAAACAAAACAAAACAAAACAAAAAACAAAAAAAGAGTTGTGTGTTTATATCGGATTCTAAAACTGATGCTTTGCCCATGCTAAAATGTAACCACACCCATACTCTTTCCATTTCTTTGTTTTCACTTCTTCGCTCCATTGTGTTCACCACCCAATAGATAATTCCCTGTTTCTGCTTTGTCCTGAGTTGTATCACTAGGAACACAGCACTAGAAGAGTAGGTCCAAACATCTTCCCCAAATGGACTGAACATTGTCCTTTCTTTAATTGGTAGTGATTGTTATTTTTTTGATATTGGCCTATGCTCTGTAAATTTACCATAAATATGAAAATAAAATAACCCCAAATTACAGTGACAGTGTAGATTGTCAAGCTCTCAAAAAGAAAGGATGACATATTCATGATAGAACCTCTTCTGCCTTCCTCTAGAGGCTAAGTAAAGTAAAATAAATTTGTGATACACAAACCCTCTACTTTCAGGGAAGGGAAAGTTGTCAAAATCTATTATTTCCAGTCTGGTAAAATGGATTGATGTGTAAAGGCAGTCAAGCCTAAATACGATAGTTTGATGCCTGGAACCCACATAGGGAAGGAGAGAAAAAATTCTATAAGGTGTCTTCTGACATGCATCACACACACACACACACACACACACACACACACACACACACAAAATCTAATACTTTAAAAGTCAATAATAATTGTTTTGTAGGGCATGACAGCACACATCAGCCTCCCTAGTACTTGGGAGAAGCAGCAGGATTGGGAGTTCAAGACCAGCCAATCTCAGGTTAAACAGGAGGCTGAAGCCAGCCTCAGCTGGTTAAGACCAGCCTGATAAAATGAACAAAAGCATTTAGTATTTTTTTAATACAATGTATCAAATTGAGCTTTGAGCAAATTCAGAAATTGAATTTTATGTTTATGACAGTAAAATAAAACCTCTTGTAATGATTTGAATTCTGAATGTAATAACTTCATAATAAATGCTTTCTGTCATGGCAAAGTAAAAAAGATGACCTACCTAAACTTTTACTTTGTATGAGATTCCGGTGTAGGGTGAATTGTGAAGCATGAGCTATTATTGATCCATTTTAATTAAAATTTTCTTCAAGAACTATGTATTTTTATTTTTTAATTTTGTAGTATTACTAAAAGGATATAATTGCTTTTGATGCTAAGAAATGTTTTATTTTACCATTTCCTCCTACTTCATATAAACATCCTAATTACTAGAAAAATGATCATGGAAGAAGTATAATGTGGTGTGTGGTATGCATTGTGTCATCGTTAATCCATCAGTTTTGGTGGACAGGTTCTTCTCAATTCAAAATGAATTTGACTGTTTCAATTACGTTACAATTAATGGAACAGTAGATCTATACTCAGCAAATTCACGTTCCTGTGGTATCCTTCCAAGCTGTATGCTCTTGAGCATGACCTTGAGCTAACCAGGGAAGCTGAATATGTGCTTATGTTTCCTGTGCTTAGCAGAGATAATTGACACTACCTGAGATTGATGAAGACCCAGCAGGTCAAGGCATTATCAATTCCTCGTTTTCTTGAAGCTCTGTTAATGCATCATATCATTGCTTACTCTTACTCCCACCTTGAATTGGGGTTGTAAAGATCTCACATTCAAATACACATTTTTTTTTTGCTTTGACTATACACATTTTTTAAATTTATTTATTTTTTCCACTCCATATTCCATTTCCCACCCTCTCAAATCAGCAAATCTACTGCAATCTGTGCTAAATAAGTTTAAATTAAGTTTCATCTCAAAACATGTTTTACAAAGCATTTAAATTCTTTATAACATTTTAAAGCAGGTGTATTTAAAAACAATTTACTAGAGAAACACAAAGGTGGGAGTGACCATAGATGGCAAATAAAATAACATCATATTCTAAAATGAGGTTTTTGTGAACACTGAGACGAGAGATAAAGCCTTTTTGAAATTGGTAATGATTTCTTCTTCTTATCATAAAGCGATTTATAATGTATATATGATTAATGGGCATAAAATGAAAGTGATAAGTCCATAAAGTAACATTCTAATTTAAATTATATTTACTAGAAGACTGTATTATGTTATCATGACAGGAATTTTAAGAAACACCCTCTCCCTTGTCTGTCTGTCTCTCTGTCTTTGTCTCTGTCTCGTTCTCGGTCTCGGTCTCTGTCTCTCTGTCTCTGTCTCTGTCTCTGTCTCTGTCTCTGTCTCTGTCTCTCTCTCTCTCTCTCTCTCACACACACACACACACACACACACACACACACACACACACACGAGAGAGAGAGAGACAGAGACTGAGACAGAGACAGAGACAGAGACAGAGACAGAGAGACAGAGACCGAGACCGAGAACGAGACAGAGACAAAGACAGAGAGACAGACAGACAAGGGAGAGGGTGTTTCTTAAAATTCCTGTCTCGTTCTCGGTCTCGGTCTCTGTCTCTCTGTCTCTGTCTCTGTCTCTGTCTCTGTCTCTGTCTCTGTCTCTCTCTCTCTCTCTCTCTCTCTCTCTCTCACACACACACACACACACACACACACACACACACACACACACACACGAGAGAGAGAGAGACAGAGACTGACAGAAAGACAGACAGGAGATTCTTTAATTCTTAGAGAACATTCTGCATAACTTTATGTACTAAAGTGTATGTTATGAATTTACATATCAGTAGGCTTGCAAAGTCAGAATAATCAGGTAAGACTCTATATTAGCCCATTTTAAGATGATAAAATAATTGAATACTTCAGAGATGTGCTACCTAAGATAATTCTGTGTGTCATGAGACACCATGGATTAAAATGTCTTTATATTAAAATAAAGTATTATACAAGTTAATATATGGCCTATTATTATTGTATAATTTTGGCAGAGTTTTCTAAAATTGAAGAAACAAACAAAAAAAAGCTATGAGAAATATTCTAAGATATTTATATGAAAGCCATCATCTAACTCTATCCTGATTGTTTTCCATTAATTCCTTGTTCCTCTGCATTGCTGCTCCAAGTACTGTGTTCGGTAGGGGCTAAGACAGAGGTTCACATGCTTTTTTTTCCCTTTGATTTTTTCAAGCCAAGAAATTTGTAAAGCCACTGAAGTCTTCATGTGTCCTCTGTGTGATAAGAATTGCTCACTGCAGAGACTCAACGACAGCTGCATCTATGCCAAGGTGAGTGGGGACCACCATAGCCTCTGCACTGAGCTCCCCATTTTTATAGAATTAGACAGTGAAAAGTACCCCACTAAATTATTTTTCTGCCATAATTAATTGTCTCCAAAAATTTCAACATTATTGGTGTCATTGACAACTGGGAAAAATCAGTCTGTTGCAGCTAAAAAGAGGATATATTTTATTTTAATATCTTTTTCTTTCTGTGTTATTATAACTGGTAATTGACACCTTGGGCACAAACTTCCACTTGACAATTACATCTGATTGATTTTATGAAAGTAACTATTTTCATGGCTGGTGATTCAATTTGTATCTGCCATGAATTATTAAGTTAAATATTTCTAGGAGTGCAGAGGAAATGTAATGTCGTTTCCCAAAGGCCCATATTTCTATCTATCTGAAATACCTGAAGGACTTTTAAACTCTTGAAAAGCAAGTCATATCTCAAAGAAATCAAATAAGAACTTTATGTAAGAATCTAGATATCACCACATTACAAAATTTCTAAAAGTTTCTAGGTGAACACAAATGTAAAAAACAATGGTTTTTACAGTTTTTATTTTCAGAATAGATTTATAAAAATAATTCTTATGTAGTAAACTAGATTAGATACATGCAAACAATAAAAAATGATGCGTTTTGTTAAGGCATAGGCATCTGTGAAGCATAACACCACAATGAAGATAATGGACATGTCTGTCCCCTTCAAGGCTGCTTCACCCTCTCCTCTCTCTCTCTCTCTCTCTCTCTCTCTCTCTCTCTCTCTCTCTCTC
>JADRCD010214512.1:10390-29288 GCA_019843815.1 Montemys delectorum | reverse complement strand
CTCTCTCTCTCTCTCTCTCTCTCTCTCTCTCTCTCTCTCTCTCTCTCACACACACACACACACACACACACACCTCATAGAAGTCCTCTGATTAGGTAACCAACTACAATGAGGCATCATTGATAAGCATACATGGTTTTTGATTCATAAATAGTAAGATATTTTTTTCATTTCTTTTTAAAACTGTAACAGTTTTTAAATTCATCTTATAATGTACTATTTATCAACAGACAATTCATTATTGAGAATACTATTTCATTTTCTCTATATCAAAGTTTGTTATTTGTTTACACGTTAATTCATTTCTGATTTTAAGCAAAGTTTCTAAAAGCACTGCTTTCTATGTCTTCTGACTGACAATTGTCATTTCTCTTCATTCAATATCTAGAAATAGAATCGTCAGCACATGTAATAGCTTTATTATTAGAATTGGTGTTAGTCCAGTTTATCTTATTATGAAGATTTGCTTGAGGGTAGTCACCTATTTAAGAAAAGAGGGTTATTGTAGTTCATGGATATGGAGGTATGATATTCCAGGGTATCATCTGTTTAAGGTATTCTTGTTGACAGAGCCCTAACATAATACAGAGCAGACACATATACTGAGACAGGCATAAAGCCTAAAGTTCTATCATAAGAGCTGGACTCATCTCATGACCTATACAATCTTAATCACTGCTCAGAGTCTCCAACTCTAAGCATTGAAGTCAAACTGCACTTCCACCACCACCACCACCACCACCACCACCCCCCGTTACCTTAAATTAGGTAGTCAAACATATAATGACCTTTGCAAGCCGGCCGATCTGGACCTCCCTCAACCCGCAGGAGAAACGGGGTCCTAGTCAGGTCGACGAGGCATAGGCGAAGAAATGATGGCAGAGACTACACATGAAGTACAGGATCTGAATGTATTTCTTAAAAATGGCATCAGACTTTTATAGTCATTGTAAAAGAGAAATGATAAATCTGGCAGCTTAGTAATTAAGGTACATCTGAGGCCACCTGAAACACACTGAGCCTACAGCAGCCACCTCTCTGGATATGGGCTCGGGGGACTGTGGACTGCATCCCAGTCCAATAGTGAGTCCAAGAGTGTCCGAGTTCAAGAGAGAATCCAAGAGAGAGCACAAAGTGAAAAGCAGGCTTATAGGGTATACAAGAAACAGGGCAAATGACAAGGGTCATGTAGATGGGCGGGGGTCAAAAGGATCAGAGAGCAGGACTGAAGTCACATAGGCAAGTGACAGCTATACAAGGTCAGTAGGTAGGTAAGCCAGGTGTGAAGCAGGAGGAAGAGCAGTTGAGCTCTCCCTGCTGGGTCTATTTTGGTATTCCTATACTAATTCTCTGCTTCTGCTGGAGGCAAGACTAGGAGAATCCGATCTAGCATTTCCTGTTAATTCTCTGGGTCTCCCTGGCTGGAGGCACACACCTGGAAGTTCTGACCTAACCATTCTAGCTAAAGTCCTTGAGTTTCTAGTATGTAAAACAGTTCTGACTATTGTGAGGCTGCCCTAAGGAATAAGGAATGAGCCTGACCCCTGTTGTAACTCTGAGGACAAAACCTGTCTGACAGGCAGATTCCTTGAGAGAAACTCCAAGGATAGCTTGTAATTGAATTAGGATATACTGGGAACATAGTGCTGGCCAGGAAACAATGCCCAATCTTAGCGATAAACGAATCATTTCTTGAGGTACCTTTATGCCTAAATATGAGGGCGTATTGACCATTGGGAAGACTGATCTGGAACACGTCTGAGTTAGGAGATGCCAGCGGCTACCTTGAATAGACAGGAGGCACAGATTCCCTTTTGGGTCCTTATTGCCTTTTGCCCTTGATCAGGTTTTTAACCCCATACTGCAGACATGACTGGTGTAGACAAGTGTGTGTGGCACAAAACAGCTGAACAACCATTTTCCAAATTGGTTAAACTGCATTATAAGTCAAACCCCTTAGGAGAAACAACCATATGAACCAACCAGTACCCCCAGAGCTCCCAAGTACTAAACCACTAACCAAAGAGTACACAGGGAAGGACCTATGGCTCCAGCTGCATATGTAGCAGAGAGTGGCCTAGTTGGTCATCAATGGGAGGAGAGGCCCTTGTTCCTGTGAAGGCTCTATGCCCCAATGTAGGGGAACGCCAGGGTCAGGAAGTGGGAGAGCATGGGTTGGTGGGCAGTGGGAGAGGGAGAGGGGATAGGGATTTTTTTGCACTTCCTTCAGTTGACTACTTTGATAATAAAACTACAGGAATTAACATATTTAACTAAATAATTCAGTGATATTGTACATTGATTTACAGACACAAAACTATATTATCAATTCATGTGATGCTAGAATTGCTCTCAAAAGTAAAATAATTAGAGGCACTCAATACTTTGTGGAATTGTAAAAACATCTCAGTCCTTTAAGCCAAGCTTATTCATCACGTTCCCCTATGATTGTTAAACTTTTATCTCTTTAGAAAACATTTATTCAATACTTATGTCTGACTCAAACTATACAATGACTATAGAAGTGCACCAAAAATAGGAGAAACAATAGGCCTTTTATTTAAGAAATTTCAAGAAAACGTCTGTGATAAATTGCAGAGAGTCAGAGCCCAGTATTTGATAATTTAGAATCAGTTAATCAAAGATAAGACATAGAAATCTACTTGTTTATCTGTGGTTATGATTCTGAGGAGCACATTTTAAGACGATTGTGTAGGTGAGTGCTAAACCAAGTTCCTATGTTTGTGTTTGGTGTTTGGTGTATTTTGCATCCAGGTACACTGAATACAGACCATTAAGCATTATCTCTCTTACACAAGAGTTAATGATTAAGCAGAAGGAATTGCATCCCAGCATAAATCCCAATTCCCATGTGATCATATCCTTCAGGGATAGCCCAGTCTATATGATTGGATTAGCTCAGAAGATCCCTGCTCATTTACTGTAGTTGGGATCTATGAATGTGTTAGTATAAGGTAATCATGCTGTTCCCAACCTACCAAGCAGCATAAGAGGAGATCCACTAGCTATAGCAGAGGAAACACAGACTCAAGTTTCCTATCTCATACGAAGTGGATGTCCTTAAACAATACCTGTATTCATCAATGGCTAACCATGCTCAGCTCTCAAAGCTAAATCAGGCAGCAATCACCATGGAGAATTTGTGCTGTTCAGTAAATAAAGCCCCCCCCTTTTTACATTACCCTCTGCACACCAACAATGTAAAATAAAAAGGGGGTTCATACATCTTTTTTTGTCATAATGGCAAGCTATTTTCTAATTTAAAATTCATCACACAAATGTGCATTCTCAAGAAGAGTAAGACTCCGTTGTTTTTAGAAAAGTATGTTATGCTCCTTGAATTTTTAAAAAATTTAATCTGATGTTTTCTTTGATGTAGTACATGGTCTTTAATAGTAATTAGTCACATACGTGTTCATGTTTTTCCTGCCAATTACGTCAGACATAATTTTGAACCCTGAACAGTTTGTTTAATTACCCAGTATTCTGGATTTGAACTGAGCATCTTTTCTGCCAGTATCATAAGGTAACTAGCAATCAGCTGTCATCCCAGGCTAATCGTTTATCTCAGTGATCTCCAATATCTTGACTCCTCTCATATCTTAACAAGTTGTAAATATAACAAAATTATTTTCACATTCTTACACTCCTGCTTACTAAATGTTTTGAAGTATTCTCTGTTCCACATTTTAGTTTTATTTCCGGTCACATGTATAAGATCTACAATTAAAATATGCATATATGAATATTATACTATCCACTATAATTGACTAATATGATTCTAAGCTGTTAATATTCTATTTTGAGATCAAACATGCCTAAAAGGTTTATAAGAGAAATTTTTAAAAAAATGAAAATCACTTTAAAAGCAAACACAACAGAAATCTTTACCAAAACCATCCACAAAGCATGTTTTTTGTTAACTACAGCCTTTACTTCCAGTTTTCTCAAAGCATGGCTGTCTCTGAAGCAGGGGAGGGGAAACCTCCTTTAATGGTGACCTTTAATTCTTCATATATAAAGCCTCTGTAGCACTCTGAGAGGTTGTTCCTGTACCAAGTCTGCTTAAGAGGGGAAATGGACAGCTGTTCAACTGAGACAGCTCAGGTCTCTCTGCTGGATGTCCCTGGAAACAAAGAGACTGGACTCCCCTGCTGGGTGTAATTTTTATGAGCTCTGTGGGGGAATTTTTCTATGATCCTTGTCTCTTCTGTCTATAATGATTATTCTGAAAAGCAATATTTAATATTTCTAGAAATCATCAGCCTTAACCAAAATAAAAATTTTAGAATCAGAAAGGATATTTTGTACTTACAATCATTAGGATTTATCTTTCTTGTTTGTTTTCTGCTCTATGCTTGGCATCAGAACCAAGGCTTGCCTGTGCATTCTAGACCAACTCTCTTCCACTGAACTAAGTACCATGCACGAGGTTTAAATAGGTTAAAGTGGGAATATACATTAGTGTGATTGTAATGTTCCCATCAAGAACCCTTTTGACTATAAACTCAGCAAGAGAGTTACAGTTCTACTCAAACATCCCTTATAAGAATGTCTTTTAAGCTATAAGTTGTCTTATCCTCTTTGGGAAATAACAACTCTAAGTTTCTCTATACACTACCCTTACACATTGGCAGCTTCATTTTCTGTGATTATTATTTACCTCTCATAAACTGTACCTTGAAAATATTAAATGATTATAAATTATTCATAGGTTTTAGACTCTGTTTCGTCGTATCCTGCCTAGCATGTGAGTCATCTCTTTGCATAGCCATGTAGTATATGCTTCCCACCGGCCACCTATGCAGAAGCCCTCAGGCAACAGATCTATATTCCCAGTATCAGAGTACTTGTGGTCTAGTAACTCTTGCCGCTTAGCTAATGAAACCTCACCATGCTTCCTCCCATCACGTCACTTCATCTGAACATGTAGATACAACTTCTCCCATCATCTACCCAGGTAGGATAAGTAAGGAAGTCCACATCCACACGATTTTCCATATGTTGTTTTTGTCTCCCAATCCTATCTTTGGCTCCTGTTTTTATTTATTTATTGTGACAGACATGTATGTTAAGCTTTAGTAAACAAGTTTTGCACAGTGTGCAGACCTAGGTGGTCACTGACGTCCTTGCAACCTATCTCTCATGGATATTCAGAGGATGGGTGTTATTTCTATAATATTTATGTGCATGCCAAGTGTTGATGTTCACTAATTTGGGAGCAAGGTGTTGTGCAAATAGAAAGAAGCATCAATAAATCAGATTTTATTAAATCTGAATTTTATTAAAATCTATCCATTCTTGCAATTCTAAAAATTATATTCTATAATATTGAATAACTTTTCATGCTTTATCAAACTCTATATAAGGTAACAGCTGATTAAAATATGCTTAGTGATTTATGAAATATCTTACAACAACTTAAGATGAAACTCATTATATGAAATAAATGACTACTGGACCCGTGGCACATTTTACAAGACATGAAAGATCAGGAATATTACTATTACAACTTTCAGTTGAAGAAGCTTGCTTACTACCAGAGTTCTGTATTTTATAGCTTTCCCTCTTCTGGGAACTTTTCGCTAACAGGAAAGAACATGAAACAAAATGTGTTATGCTTTAAGTTACACACTAACTTCTTATATGTCATAGTGTCAATATATTCAACTGTAGTACAAAATGGCTTCTTTGGGAACCTAGAACAACCTAAAGGCCAAAACGAAAGTGGAGTACAAAGAAACCAGAGGGAGGGGAGAAAAAGAAAAATCTGTTGTTTCCTCATCTCTTCCTGTGAGAAAATTGCATAAACTACTGGAAAACTGATGAAGGTCCTAAGTCAATAGATTAACAGAGTATACAACACTGTGATAGAGCCTGGGGAGAAACCACAGGACCTAATGCAAACAATAACTTCTATTTTAGTACAACCATTAGTATAATTAATATTTCTATTTTCTATTTATTAAGGTAACATATTTGTTTGATAATGGAGGGACAGTTTTCTTCGCTATTTTTATGGCAATATGGGGTGAGTATTTTCTTTCGTTACTCATTTTACAATTCTGACTTTCTAAAATGTTTTCTGTGTTGCACACACACATGTGCACATGTAAGTGCCACTCATACCATGTATTGATTCAACAATAAAGCCTCTAAGATAGTACTTGCTTTCTTCATACATCCACTCCTTGTTAATTTAACTCTATTTAATCCTCTAATCTTTGAGGCTCAGACTGTCAAAGACAGGTGTTAATCGAAAACAAACTAAAACCAGAATTAAGTCTTTTGTATCATTACTTGTTCAAGTGATGATGTGTTTGCTTGCTAACTCTCTTTCCTGTTTTGCCCTGTGCTTCATGCCTTCAGAGTGACAGATATTTCACATATGACTGAACAAACATCTATAATATACTACAAATTATGTTTCTAGCTAACAAGTTAACTTCATACAAACTACATACAAGTATATTCCTCAACTTTTTCCTCATGTTTCCAATTGAGATTCTAAGTTGTCTATTAATTGAAACCTGATGTGTACTCATGCAAGCTTTGAGGACTTTCAGGGAAGATATCACTTTCCTGGCTAGAGTCAGTTTTCTTCCTGCAGCCCTGTTGAATGCCCCCATTGTCAACATGCCAGCCAAAGAGACTGACCACATGTGCTGTTGTAGAAGAGTGAAATGTATTAGGAGACAATCTTTTCATTCTTATTGCCTTAATTTCTCAGGACCAAAAATTCTGCCATATCATGTTTCTGGCTTTGAAACAAACCAGCAAAAACCATCCAAACTATGCCCCCAAGAAAATGCTCATTTTATTTTGTGGTCCTGGATTATAGACAGAGGAATGAAGAGTTAACTCCGGTTTCTCGTTTAGAAACAAACTATTTAAAGAAAATCTAGTTTGGCTCCCCAGATTTTGTGTGAAGAACGGTTATTGTTAAGTTATCAGTCAGCGCTACCATGGTGATGTGCATTAATTTTACCTTATTCAACAAAGGTTTCCTTGGAAAATAAACCAAAATACAAATTATGGTTATATAACACATTCTTCAGCCCAGCTGAAGACTATAAGAAAAGAAAGCTTTTAGATGATGGATCCAGCCAGCTTTTTCTGCACATCTCCTGCTACTGCAACATTCCCTACGCAAGCAGCACAGCAGTGATCTTGCAAAACCTCTTGAATGATGAATTTGTTGAAAGGTCAAAATGGAGATGAACTTGTGCCCTCTGCAGCCATCTTTCTCCTAATTTGATATTGAGGTGCGAAGTGGAGGTATAGCATCCATGGGAATGCCATCTTGCATGCTTTCTCCCCCTTCTGGCATGGATGAATCACTCACAGCTGGGTTGTAGTAACTAGAATTTCCAAAATTGACATCATAAGGTTCTGGTGCATTGTCTAATCGTAGAACTGAAAAAAATAGCAAAATCAACAGACTTGTTTTATGGCAATAGTCTAAGGAATGGATGCTCTGACACCTGACTACATTATCAGATATTAGGAATTGTGCTAGGTGATGAGCAGGTACTTATGTGTGGGCTTTCAGACATTATTTTGAAATTTTAGGTGAGTAGATTTTTACATTACATGTTTATTTCTATGAATAAGAGAATACAGGTAGTTCTAAAATTCTAAATTGGACACAAAATTAACAAATTAAGGAAGACATCTCAACAAAGCTTACTTGAAAATATAAGCATTAATTGACTTTTGCATATTTTGGTTTTAATCTTCTGACAAAAAAAAAAAACATATTTTTTGAAGTGAGGCCAGTTAGTAAAACACCTGCATTTACTGCTTAATACATTAATAGTCAACCCTGTGAATGTGTAGAAGGGAGTAGAAAATGTATAAAAACATGCCTCCTTCTGACGGATCAAGTAATCACTCAATATACTCTGAGAGATGACTGCTCGGGGCAGTTGTTTCATTTCTAGCAAAGGGACATACTTTCTTAATGAGTTTGAGTATATATTTTTAGAGAAAATTTACCTATGTATTATTGTCTTAAAGTGCTGCAACCAAGAATCAATTACTCCTGTAAGCATTATGTTGCCTGACTATTCCTTGAGCCATTCTATCTACAAACTAGTCTCCCTGTAACTCTGGATCTTTGAAGAGGTATGTCAAAGCTGTATGGAAGAGATCCCAAAGGTCTCCTAATTGAATTGCTCCTCTAAACATCAATTACAAGTGTACTTAGATTGTAAAAACTGACAACAGAATTGTTCATATTATGTACTTAATGGAAACTTCTTATTAATATATACATATGTGTATATATATATATTGAAAATTTAAAAATTCTCTTTAACTTTGAAACATATCACCTCAGAAATAGGGATTAGTAGAAACCCATAAACAGAATTCTCCTACACTTACAGCAAATTGATCTGATTTTGAATGTGTATCAACAGAACTCAATAGGACTTCACTGGTAGACTCTATAGAGGTACCTATTTGTTATAATGCCAGAAATCCTTGTACATGCAAGAAAACTGGCCTTCTCCTCATAGAGCATAAGAGAGAAGAGTCAAGCATCTGAAGTTATTTCATTTATCTTATATTTGAATAATACATATCTCAAACTCTTGGCTTGTTGCATATTAGTTTCTATTAATTACAGATATTATTGTCATATATATACATACATATAGTGTGTGTGAGAGTGTGTGCATAGTTTGCTCATATATATTTGTATGAGTGCATCTATGCATGTGAGGACAGAGAAGCTTATGTCAGGAGTATTCCTCAAAGACTCTTTGCCCTATACATTGAAACATGTTCTCTCGGTTAAAAACCGCACTAGTCACCTTGTTTGAAGAACCCCTTCTCTACCTTACAAGTGTTGAAAGTATAGGCTCACTTACCAGAACAACTCTGATTGTTTTGTTAAGACAGCAAGTATGTTCATTAACCTACCTCTAGTGCCCTGGTTGGCTTTAAAAAAAAATTAAGAGTGTCAAAGTTCTGAAATAAACTATGAGATCCTTTTTCTCTGCACATATGAAACGTCCAGATCCTGTGATTCAGAGACACATTTGTGGTTATTTTGTGGGTTTTTTGTTTGTTTGTTTGTTTGTTTGTTTTTAACACTGATAAAATAAAATGTACAACAAAAACTAACACATTGGAACTGGACAAAAAAAACAAACAGAAGGAAAAGAGTCTAAGATAAGGCACGATGATAATCAAGAACCCACTTGTTTGCACACTCAGGCATCTCATTAAAACTGGAAGCCATAAAATACACAGGGGGCCATAAAATACACAGGGGGCCTTTGCAGGACCTGGGGGTTCATATAACCACTGATCTTGTTGATATATAGGGCCTTGATTTCTTCCTGTCCTCCATCTTTACTCTGTCTCACTATCTTTTCCCTCATCTTCCATCAGGCTCCTGGAGAGCTCTGAGAGGAGGAATTTGATTCTACTTAGGGATTAGTGTTCCAAGGTCTTTCACTCTCTGCATAATGTCTGGCTATGGGTCTATAGTTTTCCCTATCTACTACAAGAGGATGCTTTTCTGATGGTGGCTGATCATATTTGTTTTTCTGGGTCTGGGATGATTTTTTTCTTAGTTCCATTTAACTGCAAATTTCAGAGCCACAGTGAATCTTAGAGTAAATTTCAGAGTGAATTTTTTTTATCAGTATTTTCAAATTTTCTACATATGTTTGGATTCTAGAAACACTATTTAAAAATCCAGTTTTGATACAATGAGCAAAATTTCCAAAGGTTTTTAAATGTCACAGATAGTGCAATTCTTTTCTTGGTGAAGTGGCAATGGCTCTAAATAAATCTTGTCTGTTTCTGTCCTTTGACACTCCATCTCCTTCCTAGGTAACATAGTGCCACATACTAAGTCTATCACGTGTTGGTGATGATCTGAAAGAAGTTTATACCTGGCTCATTTCTGTCATCATAAAGGCGTCGATGGGAAAATGAATCTGTTTTCCGTTGTCCACACAATAAGTAGCCAACAAGGCTAAGCAATGAAGCACCCAGGATTGCTCCTAAAATGGCTCCAAATACTATTCCTGTGTTCTTATTCTCTAAAAGAAAAAAGCAATAGATTCAACTCAGAATAAAAAAAAATTATTCAAAATACAAAAATTCATATGCAAAGAGACATTATACAAAAGATTTGAATGTTTAAAATTAGATAATGGCAAGAGTATATCCCTGTATGTGTCATTATTCTATGGTATTTGGAATATAGTGCTAAAATAATTCATTATAAAATTGTACCTAAACATTCACTTTATTTGAAAGACTTTAAAGCCTTTTATTTATAATTGATTATTACTGATTATCTCCAGAGGTACTAAAGGGCTATATTTTATAGAAGATCTAATTTCAGTAATTAATAATTTATTCATAAAATTTTTATAAATCCTGAGTCTATGGGGAAACTTAAAGTTGAAATGAACTTTAACTTTGTATAATAATACAATACACAGACATACAGAAACAAACACAAAACAGTACTGAGTAATAAGTGATACAACCACAAAATTTCAAGAAGCTACCAGGAAAAAATGCAGTCATCCTTGGTATGATACATTTACAAACTGAGAAAAACAAACAAGCAAAAGATAAATGCAAGATGTTTGTAATGCCTACTTATACCTCAGAGAAACTACAAAACTGTAGTGTGTGATGCCCTTTTGTGGACTAGTTGACTTGAAAATTAAGTAATCATTAAAGTACTACAACCCTCTGCCCTCTGGATACCAACTGCAGTTTTAAATAGCTTGAAAAGTTCACTAATTAGGTAGATGAAGTTCTTCGACTCTCTAAAGCCACTCCTAATGAAATTAACTCAGAATACAAAAAAAAAAAAAAAAAAAAAAAAAAAGAGCTGTTAATATAAAAAGATGCAAAGTTAACAAGTCTGATAAAAGAACTGTGGTATGGTTCAGTCCTCAGTATTCCCAATGTGTATTAATTGAGTTTAGACAGATAACAAATACATTTTTAAATATTCTTTCTAATGGAATAAAGATCATAGATTAATTATGACAAGTATTAAAATTAAAGCCAAAATAAGAGCATATGTATACATATGTTGTCATCAGTTATTTAAAAAAGCTTAGATTTCAGACATTAAAACATTTCCATATGCTGACAACAGGTTACAAATGCCAACTCACATATACAGTTATATATTATAGTTAATTTAACCACTAAAAAGTACCCAAAGGCACTGGGCTAATTAAAAAGTAGTTTTTTTATTAAAAATAATAATTCACTTCAGGCATACAAACATACAGCTAGACCTGAAGGAAATTAAGCTTAATGACTGCATTATATAACCTTTGATATGCTTCCTATTTTGTCTTTAAATTTGACATTTCCAAAAAATCATATATATGTTTATATAATAATGTTTTGTCAAAAATATACATTGAATTAGATATTAAACTAAAAGTTAATGATGTTTTCCTTTCTGCAAGCTTGTCTAACTAACCTGTTGTAGTGTCACTCTTCTGTTATTGTCCTTGAATCACTGCATGTGTGGTCAGGATATCTATAAAAGCACTCATTTTGTTCAGCTTTTTGAAGCTCATAGGCATATTTTAAAGCTTATTTGTATAATATTCCTGAAAGCACCAAAAGTCCAGATTGCTTTTAGAGAGTCAGTGGAAATTGTCACCCAATGCCTCAGGTAGAATTTTACTTACCATCACAACCTTACATCCCACTGTCTTCTCATGTTCCCACCTGGTAGGACCTAGTATGTGCTCAGTTAAGTCCTAAAACCACTCCACAATTTTTACTGTTTACTTCTTACAATAAGAATGACTCATACAACTACAATTGCCTGCCTTTCCCCAGAATGGCACTCCTTGGATTTACTTATATGACTTCTCTAGAGATTCAGCCTTATATAAGCAAGAAGTTAAATCCTTGTATATATACATATATACCTTTTGGGGTGTCTGATGTATTGGGGAAAAGTTTTGAATTATTGGTGAATTTTAAGGTAGGCTGTAAAGTTGTTTTTTCTTGATATGGAGTAAAACCAGCAAAGTTGTCAGTGTTTGTGGCAAGCCATCCAGTAGGTTCAGTTGTGAAAGGGGTCACAGGTGTGGTCTTTGGAGGTGGGAGTAAAGGGCTTACTGTACTGGAAATATCTTCAGGTCTGCTCATCATGTCATTGTCCAAAGACCAAGTAAAGTTTTCTGATGACGGGGAATGTGTAGAATTGGAATGTTCTGAGACCTGTAAAGGATTTACTTCTGCTGTGGATGAATTCAAAGGCAACTTGGAAACAAAGCCCTGAACCAAGGGAGGAACAGAATATGTGGAGGAAGGTCTTAGACTCTCAGCTGAGCTAGCCATTGGCCAGTTTCTGGTAGAATTTGTTGTTTTGTAGGTTGTAGATAAATCCAAAAGAGAAGGAGCTGTCACCATGAGATTGGAGACATCGCTTCCATTTTCTGAAGTTATATTTATGCTTCCTCCCAAATGAATGGATTTGTTTCTCATTGTTTTCACATCTTCTATAGTGTGCTGAGTTACATTTCTTCTTGGATTTTGTTTCTGAGGCATCCCAAAAGGTAGTGAAATGAACAGACTTGAAATCAACACAATTTTGGCTACGGTCAACATGATAGCCTTCCTTGATGTTGGCTTTAGTATGAGGAATCTGAAAGAAAGTAACAGTCATTTGAATAATAAGAGCATTCTGCCTTTTCTATGAATCTTCATTACTGAAGGGGTGGAATCTAGACAATGTTGAGATGATAATATTTTTCTTGTTCTAATAAGTTGGTTTTGGGTGGATTGTGGATTTAAACCAGTGCCACAAGGTCCTGTTCTCTATATAATTTTTCCTCCTAGGAAAATACCAGGAAACAACCTTGCCAAGTTAGATACTGCCATTTTAAAGATCATCAAGCTTGGAACAACGTGAATATATATTTATTAATATATACACATATGCACAGGCTAAAATATTTTTTCAAGTATCATAAATATAACATCCAGAGCTGTCTGGTTTCTTCAAAGTTTCAGAGAGCATGTTCTTACCTGAGATGTGACTTTAAAATTTGATATATCAAGTGCAGTGATAGTACAAACTTTGTAATCCCTAACACATTAGAACAGTGGTTTCAACCTTCCAAATGTGAGATATTTAACACAGTTCCTCATGCTTTGGTGACACTCCAACCATAAAAGTATTTTTGTTGCTACTTGAAAACTATAATTTTCTACTATTCTGAATCATAATGTAATCATATCATCTTAGGCCAAACCTCCCTTGATGAATTTTATTCATATTTACTTTTAACTCATTGAAGTTGAAATAGCAGCTATGTTAGAATAAATAAATAATATGGTTGAGGTAGGTATGAAAAATTTTATGAGGGTGGATTATGGCATAGTTAGGTAATGAAATCATAGTGACCTCACTAATCCAAGCACACCATTCTGCTTAGGTGTGGGAGCCCCTAACTTGTAAGTGGGTGATAAGGAAAACATTAGAGCAGTTTCTTGTTAAAATTCTGGTTTCTGTACCAAATAACCTATTGCATCATCATGATTACAAGTTATTAATATATTATTATCAAGGGAACAAAACTGTTTTACAGTATTATTTTGAACTAAATCAAATGGTACATGAAGAAATATTTAGACCACTAAGTGGCCTAAAGTAAGCACTTAATACACACCAACCTCCGTTTGGTATCAATTAAAAGTCACACTACCTCTGCAATGCTGTGTTGGTCATGACCACTTTAAGGATCAAATGACTCTTTCCAGGACTGGTCTAAGACAATTGGAAAACACAGATATTTACATTACAATTTGTAACAGTAGCAAAATTATGAAGTAGCAATGTTATTATTTTATGGCTGGAGGGCCATCACAGCATGAAGAACTATGTTAAAGGGTCTCAGCATTAGGAAGATTGAGAACCATTGTTCTAGTGTCTTAGGGATTACAAAGTCTACAATATCATTGTACTTGATGTGGTGATCTCTTGAGATAAGAACAGCTTGTGCTATGCTCTTCATCTCAATGGAAAAAAAAAAAAAACCTGAGGCTCAGAGTGACTGATAATAGAAATTAATGAACAGAAGAAGCCAAACAAGATGCTAAACAATAAAGTACGTTTAGCTGCATTTTTTGTATTTAAGAAATGTTACCCTGGAGCTGAGACTGTTGCTTAGTTGTTAGGGTGCTTACTCAGCATGCAAAAAAGCCTGCATTCCATCCCAGCACTGCATAAATCAAGCAAGCTAGTACATGTCTGTACTGCCAGTACGAGAAAGGATATGCAGGAAGCAACAGCATCAGAAACTGAAGGCAATTCTCACTACATAGTTCGAAGCCAGCCTGGGTTATTGTTGAGGTTTGGTCTTTTGCTATGTATTGCAATGCTAAATATTGGCCTCCAAGGCCTGAGTGCCTCCAGTGCATCCAGAGAATCTGGATGTACACGAAAGAATGCTATGTGACCTTGCTCCTTAATTTAAAACTATTGGTTGAATAAAGATGCCCATAGCCTATAGCTGGGCAGAATAGAGACAGGTGGACTTGGGGCTTTGAGGAGGACCATGAGGGGGAGAAGAAAGTGGAGGGAGGAGAAGATGTTGTGGGGTAGTTGAGTTATGAAAACATGCTATGAGGCTTAGTCAACTGGCATTAATAGCAGCCCAGATGGAATGTAGCAAATTGTAATTCGGGTTTATTGGTAGGGAAGTAGAAATAATAGCATAGAGAGTAAATATCTGACAGTCTAGTGCATTAAGAGCTTATTATAAATATAAAAGTTGTGTGTCTTTTATCTAGGAACCGAATAAACAAAGGAAGAGTAGAAACCTGCTATTAATATTAAATAAAGTGTATACAGCAGGATGCATGAGACTGCATTTCAAACAATCTCTTCAAACTATAAAATCTGAGAAATAATTTGATGCTCCTCAAATCAGGTCTTTCTCTTCCTAAAAGATTCTAACTTGATGCAGGAAAATGGAGCAAGTTCAATTGCTAAATTTTAAGGTTCTGTAATTTCTGTATTTTTTAATATTTATTTTTATTTTGTGCACATGAGGATTTGCCTGTGTGCGTGCATGTATACCACATGTATGTCTGACACCCATGAATGTCAGAAGAGGACACCAGTTCCTCTAGATTTAGATTTATAGACAGTTGGGAGCTGCCTGAGCCCTGGTTCTCTGGAGTAGCAACCAGTGCTTTTAGACCTTGAGCCATCTCTTCAGTGCCTTGCCTGTAGTTTTTCATGGGTATCCCTGAATTTTCACAAATACTGTCAACGCTGCTAATTTTTTAAAATTTGGGTTTAGAGAGCCTCTATATCCCTCGGATCATAATTTGGTTGTTTTTCCCACATTAGTCTTCACAATGACCTGTCACAAGTTAGCACTTCTGCATTATATTGTGATATACTGTCTTCCCACTGTCTTGTATTCCAAAGGTTTCAGTGGGATATAATATTTTCCATCACTGTTCTAATTTATTAAGAAAAGTCTTAAAATATAAAGCAGGTAGTCATGCAGAAATAATCATAGGCACATTTTTTATGATTTTCTGGCAGAAATCTAATAGTAACAGATTGAACAAAATCCCTGGCCTGGCTAAGATGAAAATTACCATCTTAAGATTTTATGAAACAATATGAATGATTATCACCAACATAATGCAGAGCCTAAAAATCAAGACATATTTTGTAATCCCATATATATAAAGTTCAAACCAGGAGCAACTCTGTTAGAAGACAAGAGACTGTGGATGGCTATGTGTGGGAGGAGAGTACTGTTGTTCATTTAAAGGGTTCTCATGTGCTGGTCATACTCTGTTTCCAGACAGGAATTATAGAAGTGTTTACATTTGTGGTAATTCTTCATCCTTATATTTTATTTCCTTTCACTCATAATCAATTCAAGTGGTTTAAGTCATAAGATTATTAACATAGTCAGAAATTTTTGTTATAAATTACATATTTGTTATATTAGAGACTTCATGTCTTACATCAAATCATTAAGAGTGATCAGAACAAGATTTGTAATCACAAATACAAATAATTAAGTAGAAGCATAGAGAATATCAATAAGTTGTTCAAGGACTCATAATCAAGTTAGTCAAGTGTAGGTATAAAATAAATCTTGACATAGTTGAGCTAAAGTTAATGTGTGAGGTTGTCACTTAATAACTGGAACAAACGGAATTCAGAGTCTCCCAAGAACATGAAAGTCTGCACGTGGTACAGTCTTTTCTGTAGTGAGGCTTACATACTGACATACTACCTAACCCATCCTCCTACATACTTCAGATGCTTATAAAATGTCCAGAATACATAATGCAATGTAATTTGTGGGAATTTTAGATTGTTTAAGAAAGAAAGATACAAAAACATGTTCAGTATAGACCTTTCTTCTGCACTGTTTTGATTTGCCTTTGATTAAACGCATGGACAGATAGACCATGAAAATGAAGTCCAACTCTACTCCGTAAAGCAATTACAAAGGAGCTTTCTGTCTTTGTAGATCCCTTCTCACCACCATTTTACTTTTAACACAGCTTCGAAACTGAAGGGTTTAAGCCGTTCTATAAACATTGCAAACCCAGTAATGTAAAAACACATATCTTAAGTGTTTATCAAACATGATGAATATACTTTTATTTTAACATCAGAAACTCCAACAACTTTGTGTATGATGTCTTGCGTGATCTACATGAAGAAAACATAAAAGATTTTTGGGGGCCTATCGATCAATATTCCATTCAGTTTTGGCCTTGTGTAGTAGGTATAGCTTGGTGTAGTTACTTGTATTTTTCTCTAGTGAAATTTGTACAGATCACACAACAGGAAGTTGTCTTTCTTTTTACCTGCTGCCTGTGCTCTACTGTAGGCACAGCACTTGCTCATGCTTTCTATCTTTATTATGTCACTTGGTTTACATTCTATTTAGGTCTTAAAATTTTGGTCATTAGAAGGAAAAAGGCCCTTGGGTATTTTAATTTTCTTAGTGTTACATAAGGAATGTAGTCTGGAACTTTAACCCCCTCCAGTCAAGAGAATCCTCATATCACCAGCCAACACAGTGAGCTTTATTGTGCCAGGTTCACCTTGTTTGTAACATTGAACCACTGAGGGTATCTCTCTTTCCTTCACCTCATTTTTGAGTGTAACCTGAAAACCTACTGTATCGATACCTCGAATAAGCCAAATTCTATAATTTATCTCCTAGAAAAAGATTTAGAATGCAGGAAGACAGGAGCAGATTTGTCTGAATACAAAGTACAATTAATTCAAATATTAATACAGCTGTGGCTATAGCATTGCAAAGTCTGATTTTGGCCTAAATAATCCTGACATTGTGTGGCATTTTCTTTTCCTCCCTGGATTTTAGGGTTACCATATAACATATCTTAGTCAGGTACATATCCTCTAACGGGAATAGAAGAAGCCCAAAACTTAAGCCATCAGGTTTTCAAAAACTCTAGCCCTGGAATTTTGCAACAGCAAGGACTGTGTGACTCAGGCTAAGTTGGACCCCACTGAATTCAAGAATGTACACTGCAAAGAGTAAGAGCAAGTGATGAGCACAATAGGAACCTCCAGAAGACACTGGATCAAATTTAATTTTTTTTCTCTTTTCACTATCCTTTGGGCCTCCTTCCATTTCAAGGATCCAAACATTTAAACAATGCTGTATATCTATGTAATATATTAAGCTGAGGTTAATTTTGCTGGGTCATGAATTACAGCATACTTGAGTTTGCCCAGGTTCATCTACCAGTCAGATGTCTTATATAATGGGAAGAAAGTGATAAATTGAAAGAAAGACAAAATATTTAGAGAAAGAAAAAATGACGATATTTTCTCCTGTGTTTTTGCCTCTTCTTGCACCTGGGTAGGAGTAATACTAGGGGCTTAACATCTAAGGATGTTTAGGAAGTGTAACAAAACCAGACCAGCAATCATCACCAGCTTGAAAAACTAAGGCTAGGATTACTAGATGTGGAACAGAAAGACAAAATTCTGAGGCAAGCTGTGATACCGAATGTGTACAGTCTAAACATCTCGAAATTGATACTACTTTAATACTTAAAATAAAATTTCAATATTGAAATTGAATATTTTTTCCACAAGGAGGTTCAGTAGTGTTTTCTCCATTTCTTTGCTCTTAACTCTGACAGGTAGCTTTCTATGGATAGATCTCCATGGAAAGTTTGGAAACACTGGGAGAGGAGATACATATATATCCATGGAGGCAAACCTGCTTGCTGTGCTTAATTTTGATTGCCCTTAATTTGTATAATGTCATTATACTACTGAACCTCCCCTTTGTAATTGAGTTATACTACTTATCCAACCTTTAAGAATAAGGAAGCACCCTGACTATGTCTGGCTGTAAACTCATGCATGAGAAAGTATAATATTAATTCTTAACTCAATCAAAAACAGAGTTTTAAGTAACAGCATCAGCTTAGGTATATGGAAGATATTATATATTGTTCTAGTGATGAATCACTAAGAGGTGTAGACCTACTTTGCCAAACTACTTTTGATTCTTTCTTGTCACAGACCTTACCTTCCCAATGTAGATGGGTTTATTTATTTGTTTCCTTTTGTCTTTAAAAGCTCAGTCATCCATGTAGCTAATATCTCAGGCAGAACTTGAGTACTTTAGTGTTATTCTGAGTAGCCTTGGCAATTTTGGTCAGCATTGAGTATCTTCTCTAGAGCTACATTAATGACAACATAAGAAATTATGTTCTAGAACTCTCTTATTATATAAAGGTTTAGAAGCATGAGAAGTCAGAAATTCTATTTGTACCAAGCGCTCTCTCTCTCTCTCTCTCTCTCTCTCTCTCTCTCTCTCTCTCTCTC
>JADRCD010214510.1:31683-40733 GCA_019843815.1 Montemys delectorum | reverse complement strand
CACACATACACACACATACACACACATACATACACACACACATACACACACACACACACATACACACATTTACTTCAAAATAGCAAAAGTATATATATATTTCTTTTTTCAAAGGTTGAAGTATATTTGTTCTCCACTTTACTCCATGAGCAGGCAATTTTGAGCACAAAGCATGGGTCTGCTTTCTAAATAAGGGATCCACTTCTGGCTCCAAGACTGATGCTGAGTGGAGAAAAATGTGGCCAAAAGACAGGACCTGGAAGTTGGCCATGTCACTTTTACTCAGAGCCTGAACTTAAACATGACAGACTGAGCTGCAAAAGAGGCTTAGTGTTTAAATGTAGGTAAAAATATGTAACAAGTTTATTATTATCAAGGAAGAGCAAGTGTATTTGGACAGACAAGCCTGCTGGGAGTCAACTGGTACTATGCCATGGTTACAGGAAAGGCTGCATAACAAGACCATCAGCATCTGGGAGTACACAGCTATGGAGAACCACAGGCTCACTGCTTGGGGCTCCAGTTTAGTTTCTGACCAAGGAAACACTCATCGGGTTACCCTCCAGGAGCCTAGAATATGGGAGGGTAAAGTAATGTTCTCTTGTTCCACCTGGTAGAGAGATTTCTCTTTCCGCAGCAGAGAGATGAATTTCCTAACAGAGGCAAAGAGAAGAGGACGTAGCAGGCTTGAGACATTTGTCATTATTACAAGGTTTCACACTGTTGTTTCAGCTAGTAAAAATGTCATCGTTTTATGCTATTATGTAATTATTATTTGGTGTAGGGTTTGGTAAAGTGTGGGGTATATGCATGTGAGTGTGAGCATGGTGTAGCCAGAGTAGGACACTACATGTCTTCTTCTATGACTCTCCGCCCTTTTTATCTTTTTCACTGAACTAGAAACTTGCCAATTTGGCTGGTTGGCTGGCCAGCCAGCAAGCTTTGGGACCTGCCTGCTTCTGTTACCTAATTCTGAAGTACAGGCACAAGCAGCCATGCTTGGCAATTGAACTCAGGTCTTCACGTTCACAAGGTAAGTGCTCTTACCCACGGATCCATCTCTCCAACTTCTAATTATTACACAGTTTACACTTAAATTATTCAATAGTGATTATGTTATTATAACATTATATCACAAGCATTCTATGCTCTATAGTGTGGTATGATTCTGCCCAAATTTTTATGAACTGTATACCCGCTTCATATACAGCCTGGCCAGAGGAAACAATGCCAGGATCTCCCCCCCCCCCTTTTCTTTTCCTTTTGGATTTGCAAGTGTTCATTTGCTAGTGGCTGGATACTTCTGGGAAATATTCTCTCACACATGGTGAGGTTTTTGTTTTATATTTTTATTTTCTTAAGGTCCAATTCATTCTCAGCGTTTAAAGTTAAAATAGTTTCAATTAGTATCATATTTTATTCTATTCTTTGAATTAAGAAATTCATTTGGTTTTGTTTTTTCTTGATTGATCTGAAAGTTAGACAACATCTGAGAGCTGTTGCACATTGCAACATTGCACATTGGCTGCCCATTGAAAAATGCTCAGGTGTGCAATTATTTTGACCGTCAATTATAACTGACAGTATTGTCTTGCCTCCAAATCTGCTTTCACCTCTCTGAAAGCAGGCGGTGAAGAACTTACTTGTCTAAACAGAAGTGTGATTTGTGAAAAGGCATGTGTCTGTGGCAGATTGCTAGTTTACTCCCAGGATCTATTCTCTTTAGAAAGTAAAAGAATCCCTGGATACTAGAAGGTCACATGGCCTCCCTGAATCAAGGCTTCATTTCCCAGTTTCTCTTGCTCATAGATGAGGTTGAGTGACTGCATATTGGTCATGGCATCTTGGGCTAAAGTACCATGGTTAACGTTAGAATTAGGTCTTTTTTTTTTTTTCTTCAGGGTGTAGGCACTGTCACCTCCCCTCTTAGAATGGCTAGTAAACATTACTAGCCATCTGCCCATCTGCCTCTCCTTTGGCCAGACTCTTTGTATGGACTGGATAATTAGGGGTAATGCAGTGTGCATCTAAAGTCTCTATCAGTCTATAGCTGGTGATGACATATGCCTATAATCCCAAGACTCTGGAGGTAGAGGCAAGAAGACCAGGAGTTTTAGGCCATCCTTGGCTACAAACTGAATTGGATTAAATGAGACTCTATCTGTTCTCCTCCCAGAAAAGGTAAAATCAACCAAACCAAACCAATCCAACTGCCCGCCCCCACCAAAAAAAACAAAATGAAACAAAAAAAAAAAAAAAACCAACAAAATAAACCCCAAAACCAAAAACCAAAAACAAAAACCCAACACCCCTGTACCTTTCTTTGTCGAATTTGTTCTAGGGGTATAGAAACTCCGAATCCCGTGTCTGGATGGCCACAAAGCCTATACAATTACTGTTTTCAGGCTGTTCATTCACAAATGCACTGTGCTGACTATGTGCGCACTTTGATGCTCCAGGAGTAGCAAAGGCGTTGCTGTTAGTGGGCAATATAAACATTACGGGTATGCAGGATGCATGTGTACAAATACAGCAGTGGTCCATTTACACAGAGAAAGGAGGTGGCCTGTAGAACAACTTTCTCTGTCATGTTCTCAAGGAGAACTCTTACTCTAAATTCCATGTTTAATGGCTTGACAACTTTAAAATGTTCCAGTATAGTCATGTATGCTTTCTTTGCATTCTTGCTCTAGACTCTGCAAGTGTTCAGGACATACCTAACTTCCTTCTTTTTAAGGTGGTGAAGCAGCTATCCTGGTCATAAATTGGAAGTTGTGTGTTGAGAACAAAGCAAAGGACAGAATGAGTCTAAGATCTTCTGGTCACCAAAAGAGCTTGGGCCACTCACCTGGGGCTATGTGAGAAATACAGAGTTCTGTATTAACCAAGACATCCCCACTGGATCACTGTAACAATAGCCTAACCTCCATCCAACTAATTACTACAGATCTTGGTAACTGACACATGAAATATCCAGGTTCTATGATATACATATGCTTTGATTTAGTGGTTGGAAGATGGGTAGGGAGGTCAAAGATCTCAGATTGTGAGTGTTGTTATCATTTCTGAGAACCTAGAAAGCAAACATTATATCTAGGTGAGGCGTGCTAATTTCTCAATTATGTGGTTTCAAGGTAGCTACACATAAAATAAAAGAGATCATAGAAAACAAGATTCAAGTCATAGAGCAGGCACTTGGTATTTACTCAAACTGCTTTCTGATGTTCCCTCCTCATAGCAGGGGTTGGAAGGAAGTGGATGTGGTTCCTCCAACTCTGTGCATCTGTGTACTAGGTTTGAAGGTGGAAGAGAAGCAGGAGAAGTTTTCCTGCTGTGTTAACTATTGCAATTGGCAGGCATTGGTGCAGAGATGATTGTTTTGGCATTAGCCTTCAGTGACTAGACACTGGCTTCCTAAACATCGAGAAGCCTTTGTGGAAGTGGAGTTTGGACCAATGTTTAAGTGTCAAGCTAGCTGCTTCCTGAGGATCAAGAAGCAGTTGTAGTGGAAAGTGGGGCTTTCCCAAGGTGGTGGCCAAAGAGCTATGTATCCAGTCAAGTAGCTTCAGTGGGATCTCTCAGATTCTACCCTTCATGTCCTCCTGGAGTCTAGTTTGGTGGCAATGCCCCCAATGTTCTGTCATAGATTTTCTTTCTGCATAAAATAATTAGGTGGTATCTGTTTCTTGCAGAGAAACCCTAGAGCTACACGCAGACAAGCACTGTGGTTGGGATAATTTATACAAGGAACTTAGGGGAAGCAAATGGCCTGGGAACCTTCTGAGGCAGTAGGTTCCTAATGCTGCAACTCTCTGATACAGTTCCTCATGCTGTAGTGACACCACAACCTTAAACTTACTTTTGTTGCTGCTTCATAACTGTAATTTTGCTATGGTTATCAAAGTAAATATCTATGTTTTTTTGGTGGACTCAGGCAACCTCTATGAAAGGGCAGTTCCACCCCAAAGGGGTCACGATACAGAGGTGGAAAAACACTGCTCTAAGAATTGTATTGCCAAAGAAACCACAAACCTGGTCAGAAGCCTAGAGTTCAACCTCCAAAGCCCCACTGATCCTTGAACTTCAAAGGGCACATCTTTTAATGGCAACTTCATATAGCCATATTTGATAATGGCCACAGAAGTGGCTTCTTAAAGGGAAAGGGAATAATAGATGGGAAAGAACCCCTCCCTCTATCCCTCTTTTCTTTTCAGGGTCTTATGTATTGGAGGCTAGGCCTAAGCTTGGTATATAGCAAAGGATGACCTTGAATTTCTGACCCTCCTGTTTTTCTCTCCTGAGCTTTGGCATTATAGTATTTCCTACAATACTCACTTAAAAAAAAAAAAAAACCCAACTAGATTCTGCAGGACTGAACCTAGGGCTTTTATACAATAAAGCTTTGTACTAGCCTAGCTATATCCTAAGACTCAAGAAATATTTTTCTACAAACTGCCAGAGCATAGAATTTTTGAATTTCCTAACTGGAACGATTGTTTACCTATCCCTGGTAAGGGAATAGGTATTCATGGAAGAATATGAGCATGATCTTGGGTTCCAAAGGACTGTTATATTTGCTAGAGACTAATAATTGCCTGCCAACATCTATTCTCCCTTTTCCTTTAGTACAGAGATCTTGAATACAAGACCATTAGAACTAACAGCTTCATTTTCCAGGCTTCCCTTGCAGCTAGCTATGGACCATGTAATCAATGAGAATCAAAACAATGAGGGAGCAGGAGTGATGTCACAACCTTAAAGCACTGGAAAGCACTGAACTCAGGCAGCCTGACCTCAGTATCCATACTTTTATTCTCTATCTGTCAGACTATTTAAACATTAGAGACATTGAGCAAGATAGGCAAGATCTCTGCTTTCATGGAACTCACCCCAGAAGTCCAGGGGTCATGTATAGTTTCACAGTAAAAGACTGAAAGCATAAAAGAACAGGCAAATGTGGAGCATGTGGATAGAGAGGGGTGTTTGAAAGGAAATGAAACATTATGACAAGTTACTGGCTGCGGGTACCACTTTAATAGGTTAAAACCTTTCTCAAGAGCACATTTGATTTTGAGGAGAGGGTTAAGACCTAGGTGATAAGAATAAAGTTGAAAAGTTGTGAGGCAGAAGTCAGCTTGGCATGTTTGAAGGGGACAAAGATCCCAGCTTTTCTGGAGCATTAGAGAAGTGTGGTTTGTGGGAGGTGGCAGACCTGGTAGGGCTTGTAAATTATGAGAATTGATTTGGATTTAATTCTAAAGGGCTATTACAGAAGTGATAGAAACATTTTTCTATGGCTATTGATTATTCTCCTACTAAGTCATGTGTAGAAATTTTCAATAATGGAAAACAATAGTTACTGTTTTAAGCATTTATATTTTATGAAAGACATTTTCAGAAAACATTGTAGAAGGTTTTGTTTTGATTCAGAAGAAACACTCTAGCAACAAAGTGACTCAAGTGTCTTTCCCTGCCCCCAATGCCCCCTTCCTCAATTATCAGGCTCTGGACACACAGGGCAGGGAGAGCACACAGATGTTCCAGGGTGTACAGGGACACAGGGAGAAAAACTGCAGAGCCTGTGGCCACTATCACAGGCAAAGGAAGAAAGCAGGGGGATCATGACTGTCACTGTGACAGGTATCCAAGGGTACTTTACCCAGGAAGTCCCTTTTCTGGTTGAGATGAATGAGAAAAAAAAATTAGGAGCAGTATTATAGGGACTACCCATCATGTATCTTAAGAATAGTAAGATGGCTTAGGGAGAAAAACCTGTATGTATGTATTTTAGATCTGAGTGCTAAACTTAAAGAAATATTTTAGAAATAACTCAAACTGTTAATCACACAAGAATACCTTTGCATCTCATTTCTTTCTTCCTATATAGCTTATGGTATGGATGCTGCACCAGTGGTGGCAAAGGCAATTTGTCACTATAATTCAAAGTAGTGCCTGTTCTCTGACATAGTCTGAAACTGTGTACTCTGAACTGCTAGTACATAAAATGCATGTTTGTATCCAGATCCATTCTGAAATATTAGTTTTTAGGTGCAGCAGACCCATGGTACAATTCAGGGGCTGGCAAAGGCAAGACTAACTGACCCTTAGCTATGGGCTAGGATCCTAAGACGTGAGAAGGCAGAAACAGTTTTCCAAATAGCTTAGGTGAGCATGTCTCTGCTAGCGCACTAGCTAACTTCCAGAGCTGGCCACTCTGGAGGAGTACTCAGCCCAGAAATGTGGCAAGCATACACTTTTATACCCTGGACAGCATACCCAAGAACATGAGCTGGTTTCCTTTTGGCTGCAAGGAAATGACTCCCAAGAGCATAATGGCTAGAGTGTTTCTCTGTATAATGCCTATAGTGTATGCAGAGCACCATTCTCCAAGGCCCCGAGATGGTGTATGAAGTGCTCAGTGGCAGTGGCGATGTAAAACATCCTGACAGCTCTAAATCTCCCAACTACTCTTCAGTTACTTTGAGATCCCCATATTTAAGGGTCTGCTGGTTCCTGGGTATGAAGAAAGAATTTTTAATGGGGCCAAATGTAGGTATTTACAAGGGGGAATTGTTTTTTTTTTTTATTTTTTTTTATTAGGAGCTGCCTTATGTTCAAGAGTTGTATTTACTTTGTCAAGCTCGCCAGAATTAGAAAATCCCCATTGCTAGGCAGCCTAGAGTGCACATAAAGTATTTCTGGGCATTCAGAACTGAAGCATGTGCTGCCCAAAGGCAGGTTTCATTACAGTGTGTTATTTAGTTCTCTTTCGTCTCTCCCTACTCCCACACCCCCACACAGGAACACTTCTGTAACAGGGACTCTTGGTTACTTTATGCTGTAACATATTTACATGATTGAAACGCAACAATCAACACATCTGTGAAGCCTGAGGGACAGGCACACTTTAATGGTCTCTTGAAGCAAGCTGATTTCCTGGAGCTTTTAATCTTTATTCTGTCCTGCATGCATGAACAAGCTCTCCTCTACTGTAGGTATTTGACACAGTCTACCTGGTATGAATGTGAATGAAAAGAAAATAACACAAAATTAATTTTATGTTTTATCTTTGCCAAACCATTCCTGATTTTTTCACCAGTTCAATGTGCATTGAGGATTGGGCTATTATTTCTGTCACATTGTGTTAGATTTCATACAAATGTAGCTAGGTAGTAGGTTTTTGGTTTTACAAGATGAAATGTGGCTTGTTGTATATTGATTGGACAAAAGCAGACCATAATGAACGGACAGTATCTATCACAGCAAGGGTCCCCTTACTTTTCATGGACAGACAAGGCATACCCTTTCAGGCAGTGAGCATTTCAACTCAACTAACAGCCAGGTGATGCTAGGGAGCACTGTCTGATTCATGCTGTTGTATGCATTCTGAGTATTAGCTATGTATTGCCATGGTCTTAGTAACACTTAGAAAAGAATTGATTTGAAGCCCTTTGAAATGGAAACTTGCACTTCCTATTTGAGTTCAGAAAGCATGTTAACCCCGGAAACCCCAACCTCAAGTATCATAGAAAAGTGGCTGAAATGTATAAATGAATCTGGTCTCACATCTGCCCTGCACACAGACTTTATTCTCTCTCAGTTTCGGATGGAGACAGAGAGAGCCAGCACCTTCTCCACATGCCTTGGCGTAGTGATGGGCAGCTGAAGACTCAGCACTCTGGCTAAGGGACACAGACTAGAGATGTACACCACTCCAAAGAGCAACTCTGCTGAGATGACTTCACATGTACAACGCCTGCAGTGATGCAAGTCAGTCTCAGACTGAAAGGCTCTCCATAAATAATACAAGAGAAAGGAAACACAGCACGTGAAACAAGAACACAAGGAAAAATGCACAAAAGAACAAAATATCTGTGAGAATAGCGATACATGATTGGCTGGCTACTTTTCAGTTTTTCTTTTAATTTGTTTGGCTTAATCAAAATGCATGTTTCTATAGAAATGTTAACAAGAGCTAGGTTTACTTTCCACATGGATAATTTACAAGTAATTTCTCATAGAGATTATTTTCTGTTCTTTAAAAACTCATTTGCTTTTACATGTGGAGGATTTTTACCCCCTACTACTTAACTTTACCATTGAGCTAAATCTGTTTACAAGGGCTCTGAAAGAGCCTCAAAATGTAGATCTGACTTGCTACACCACGCTGGCTAAATCCTGTCTCAGGTTTCCACTGCAGCAAGAAGAGCACTCTGGTCAAGTGGGAGCTCTGCACTTGCCCGGCATCCCTTGCCTCCAGGAAGGCTGAGGGCTTTTGGTATTTGTGACGTTATGCTCTAGAGTGGCACAGTGAAGGGAAGGGGTTTGTAATTGTTACTTAGGATCAGAACCTAAGCTTTAAAGACTTAAGTAAAAAGTTATACATTTTTATTCTATAAACATAATTATTACTATTATAAAAACTCTTGGTACAGTCAAAGGAAAGGAAAAATTATTTGTGGAAGAAACCATCAAATAGTTTCTAAAGTTCTACACTGACAAATTTTTAACAAATGATAAAAAAATAAAGTTTTCCCTTTAAAACTGTATCAAGTACTGGCATTTTCTTGTTTTTCATTATAATATCTTATTCATAAAGGGCCAGTTTTAGCAATATATCAAATACCCAATCAAATACCTGCAAAATACAGACTACATTATAAACACAGTACTTCTGTTTCTAAATGAAAAATTCAAACAAGTATATTAGGTTTATCATTTGTTTTATGTTCATATCCTAATTATACTAACTGGCTTACACATTTTACCATTCTATTTTGAACTTCTTAGAATTCATTTCTTTCTGACTACACACATAATTTAAACTTGTAAATTAGCCAAAAGATTTTTACAAAGTTATGCCAATTAAAGGACTTGAAAAATAATCAGCTTCTCTCCCAAACCTCTGATGTCACATGCATAGATGCTCACTAAGAAAGACACTGTGCAAGACAACTCCTCAGGTGTACATATGCACATGCATCTTGAATCACAATAAAGATCAGTTTTTGTGAGTGTCACCTAACAACATCTTTAGTGCCTGTTTACTG
>JADRCD010214510.1:0-29083 GCA_019843815.1 Montemys delectorum | reverse complement strand
GAAGAAGAAGAAGAGGAGGAAGAAGAAGGAGGAGGAGGAGGAAGAGGAGGAGGAGGAAGGAGAAGAAAAAGGAGAAGAAGAAGAAAAAAAGAAAGCAGTATGTTGAGTACCAGATTCTACTTAGGAAAGCACTCATGTTGGCTGGAGTTTAGCTGTAAAGTTTAATCTTTGGTTAAAAAGGTGATTAAATAGCAGTATGCGAACACCTTAAACTATCATCCCTTAACATTCCCTTCTTAATGAGAACAAATCCCTCTTTCAGTAGAAGCTTTAGCTGAAAAGAGGGAAAGCCCATACCCTTTGCAAGGAAGCTCATTAAAAATGTGGAATGCTGTAAAGAACCTTCTCCCCATGCAGGCGCTTTCTGCTTGAGTAAGTACGAGAAGCCTGGAGGATAAATGTTCCTCTCTTGTCTCAAGTAGTTGTCTTGCACCCACTGCCTCAGAGAAAAGAGACACAACTTGTTAGTCAACAGTAATTTTGAAGGGATGGAGAAGGATTAGAGGGGGAAAAAGCTAACATCTCATTTTCTTTCTCAATTGTGTATCTTTTTAAAAGCACAGTGAACTCATCTGTCCTAAATATTTGCAACAAAACCAGTGACAGGAAAGGGCTTATGCTTGTATATTTTTACGAATGCATACTTTCAATGACCATCTTTAAAAGATATTTGTTTTTCATCACTGTGTATTGTTATAGTGACATGTTAATTTTAAAGTGGTCATCTAATTAAAATGATATGGTTTCTTTTTGCTCACTACACCAAACTGCACTTAAAAAAGCTAAACCCTGGGGAGAAAACAGTGTATATCTGAACTTAGTTATCTTTTGTTGTTATTGTTATTTAAAGTATAATTTTTCTGTTTTATTTAGCAATAGTCATAATGAGAGAAATTTTAATTTATATATTTAATACTTTTCTATACAACAAACCCAAAGTATAATGGCACATCAAGTTTATCTTTATATATATTGTACATTGGAAACTTAACTTCTCCTGGGGGGGGGGAGGGGAATCAATTAGCCCATTCACATTCTTAATTTCTCTAAGTAAGTAGTAGTTTAAAAATGTAATTACAAAATACAAAAAATTAGAGTACAATAAACTATACAGCAAGTTTGCATGTGTTAAGTCTATATTTCAGAAAATAATTCCTGCTATTTAATTATTTAAAAGTAATCATAAATCTGACACATGGGCTCCCAACAAACACCACTCCGTGTGCTCGGGGATGTATCTGTCTACTGACATGCCAAGCAGCGGCTGAAATGCTGTCTGGTTAGGGAAACCCAGGAGATTCTTACTGTAAGGAAGCACTATTTTAATAAGTGTTTTTAAAAAGTATAATGGTTATTTTATAAAAATTTAAACCATTTACATTTTTTAAAGTCTCAATGTAACTAATTTTAAGGTCTTCAAAACGGTTCCTTTAAGGTAATGGAAAGTTTACCAGAAATGTTTTAAAAGTTTAGAAAAAAAGACCACTTGTATCAAGATTGTTGTGTATAAGGGAGGTAGGTAAAAGTCATCTTTGTATTACTTTGTCAAAATCTCACTATTATTTACATACTTTCATATGACCTAGTTTGTGGATATATGTATGTTTAATATTTAGCTTTACTGTTTTGGTTGTGGTTTAGATGGCAAAGGTTGTGCTAAGTATGTTGTGAGTAGTGAGTGTTTCAATCTGCTTACCATACTTACTGAGGATCACTTTTGCCTAGCTTTTAAAGCATCTTTCATTAAATGCAAGGGCAGTCTGTCCCAGGGCCATGCCAACACCCATCTGCCTGGATTATGCACTCCAAAGTTCCTTGACCCCGTTGAAGCTCCACTTATTACTTAAATCTTCACCTTCATCTCTGTGCTTGACAGCAATGCCATTGTTTTGCTTACTTCCCGATAGGAAGGCTGGCAGTCTCCTGTGAGACTGGTGCCAACTGAGCTCTGTGGATCAGCCAGTAGGAGTCACTTGGAGCAGATGGTCATCATCCTTCCCCACAGCCCAAATCCCTGGTCTGGGTGGCAAAGTCCCAAGACCACACCTACATACATGCCAACTGTCCTTATTTACTAAGATACTTCTTATTTGTTTGGCTTAATAAATCATTTCCCCAATATCTTTCTAAAATGATTTATTTGTTCATTGCAATTTTCTTTGATACGCCTTCCTATCATCCTTTCTGCATTCTATCGTATCCTATGCCACACATATCAGTAGAGTAGTTTTTAATCCAATTTCTTCCTGACTTTGGAAACACCCACCTCTGCCTACAGCAATCTCACACTGCTGCTGCTGTACACCTAACAGGTCGAGATTTTACTCCAGTCACAAAATCTACTAATCATTATTCCATCTGTTTATATTCTTGCAATTTAAAATATTGAAATTTGAATATATAATTCCATAAAAGAACTGTTTAATTGCTCTGAGTAGCAACTTAATAACCTGTGAGTTGATAAAATAGCCTTAGATGTTGACAGCTAATGTTATCACAGAGTAGAACATACAGCTCAATTTTTAAAAGAGTTAAGCTTCCATAAAATACTAAGAAATAGGTTACTTATTTTCCTTCACCTGGAGTTGCTTGCTTCTGGGAATGTAGTAAAGAACATGTTTGGAAACAGTTAGTGAATAACTAGTATAAATTTTGGATCAAAAGGGCACTAATGTATGTGGCCAAATCCACAAAATTTTGGTTAAAAAAAAGATTTCTGAGTTCTGCTCTAACAATTATAATGCACACATGTTAAAAATAACTTGTAGTTAATTTTCTTTAAGATCCAAATAGAATATTTAAAGGAGTTGTCAAGGTGTAGAGGTTTACTGGTACTTTTAGTTCTGAGAAATTACATCTAAATCAAACTTGTTATGAATTATTATACTTAAGTAAAATCTATTATGAGTCTTGTATAAAGTGAAAAGCTACTTTGAAATACAAATATTTTCCACATGTTTTTTAAATTCCACACTAAATAATATATAGTGCACTTAAACTAACACACTTGTATTTCAGGGAAATGTCTTGCCACTGCAGGAAAAGAAAATGACAGCAAGAAGATATAATCCAATCTTTTAAGATAGAGTTTTAAGTAATTTTCCTTAAAGGTACAGAAGTACTGATAAACACCACAAAGCCTACAGGAAAAAAAAGAATACTCTCCCCAGGGCCTAGAATATCAAGATTACATGTAATGTGGTGGTGTGTGCTTCCTAAGCTGAATCATTTAGTAAAACAGACCAAAGTGAGGAGACAGTGTTCTGCTGAAACATCACTGTTTGGAGGTCCCATGCAGACAGAGCCATTCTCTAACCCTGTATGTAGCACTGGGGAAAGACTACTGCAGTCACATTCATCACTATGTTTGATGAGCTGACCTGGGTACTTGACTTATCTATATGAACTGCTCAGGTGGTTAATTAAAACCACTTACATGGAGCTTGGTGACATATATATAACCCCATTGCTCAGAAGGTTGAGGCAGGAGGATCACAGTTCACAAAGTTTGAGCTGTACAGTGAGATCCTTTCTCAAACAAAGAAAGCATACTTATAGAGTATGAAGCATTAAACAAAATGCAGTGCTACTGGTACATAAAAAAACAAGTATTTTAAAAAATTACTTTTATTTTGTGTATATGGGTGTTTTGTCTGCATGCCTTTCTGTGTACCATGTGTGTGCCTATGTCCAAGGAAGCCAGAAAGGGGATTAGATTCTCTGAAACTGGAGTTATAGATGGTTGTGAGCCACTATGACGGTGCTGGAATCAAACCTGGGTCCTCTGGAAGAGCAGCTGCTGCTCCATCTTAAGTCTCTAAACAGGCCTTAAGAACACAGCTGCAGGCAGTTTTATTCTTTGCTGAGTGGTATGAGAAGGTATGCATTCACAGTAGTGGAAGTAGATGCTTCAGAGGCTTGCTAAAGGAAAGTGAATTCTTCTTATTTTGAATATCTTTTATGACAACAACTCTTTTAAAAATGAAAGGTTAGTTGGAATTTCTATAAATGATACATTTTTCATAAACCATGTAAAGTAATATTAATGTTAATTATAATTGTCTCTACTCATTCAGGATAGGATCAATTAACTTTAAATGGAGGATTTCTATATAATTAAACATTAGACCACCATGAAAACTCAAAATGAAACTTTTAATAAAACTTTAAATAAGTTCTCTATCTTTGCTTTTTTTATTAGAAGGGAATATGCATGAGGACATTGGAGTGACTAACATACTAGGCACACTAGGCAAAGTGTACTTCTGCTTATCTTTTTATAGGCACATGCATGCATGATTAGTTCTTATTATGTAGAGTCATTTAGCTGATATATCAAGGAAGTTTGTTAATTTTCATTGAATGAAGTAATGGATGAAAGTAAGTCTGAAGCTGATACCCAGACAGCTAGACAGATAATATACCATGCTGGGGACATGTTAGCTAATGTCTTTACTTTTCATGTTTTTGTTTTTTGTTTTTTTGTTTTTTTAAGTTTTGCCACTTTGTCAACTTACCAGTAACAGAAGGAAAATCAAAGCCAAATCCTTTCATCCAAAATGCTTAATTTGGGGTGAGGCCTTGCATAATATCTTGTGACAAGTACTACCTGACAAAACTTGTGGTAGGTTAAAAAAAGCATAGAGAACATTCTAGGCTGATAATGTCTGTGGGGATAATAATATACTTTAATTGAGACATATGGTACAATTACTATCTACAGAACTTAGGCAGTATAATCCCAAATTCCTGCAAGTCTATCTATGTGATTCTTAACCATTGCCCTCTCTTCCCTGTACAACAGAGACTCCATGGCTGGAGTGATAAGCATCAGACAGAAGTGTGACCACAGACTAAATTAGAGGGTTGGATGTTATGATAATCGTTGAGGAATTTACCCAGGGGTAGGAAACTCAACTATGGGATGGCATTGTTAACACCCTCTAAAATTAGGTGGTGAAACTGAGCCAAGTAAATTCAGGTTGTGCTCGAAGGTTTTCAGAACCAGGACATACAGCAACAATACTAACCACAGCTTAACTTGAAATTAAACATAAGGTTTATCAATGACATTAAGTATAAAATTGCTTAATACTGCCTTGAAATGTTTTAGTAATTATATCGGCTAGTACGGAAATGACATAACTGTAAAATAAAGCATTAAGTCAAATAAATTTTAATCCCTCATATAGAGCCATATAGTATATGCTCCACAATGCAGTGTTTTAGTACTTTCGCTTTTAATAAAATGTAGCAGCAAACATTTACATAGACATATAATAAACTTCTATCTCTACTTCTTCAGATCATTTTTCTTTTTTCTTTCTTTTTTAAAATCAGGATTCTTCCTTCCGTCAGAGAAGTCTGAGCAGTGAGGCCTGGCATCTTGTTATGAGTCCCATTAGGCTCAGGGTCTTTCAATCACACTCAAGTGGCATTTGGAGGCACTTCACCTCTGACAAGTTTAGCGTGCATCTGTGTAGTGCATGAGTGTTTTCAACTTCAGAAAATGAGCACTGAAGAGGGATGCTCAATAACCACAAGAGCTTATTAGCCACTGCTCCTTGTCATCTCCGCAAAGAAGCATGAGAGGCAAAGAGTCTCTGCGAGGATGAGTGGGGTTGAGGATGTGCAGTACATTGTGTGAGGGAGGAGCAGCACACACACTTGTCAGCTCCCAGACGACAGGCCTTCACTTTGCACTGCTGTCACTAAAAGCATCCTGCTTGCTGTGGTAGATCTAAGAAAAATGTGTAGTCTGACTTGGAAACAATTCTTGAGAAGTAAAAATGTAATCAAGTATAGATTTAGATTCTTTTCCTCTTGCTTTGAAATCTGCTTTTCCTGAGGTCAACCCAAATCCCAGAGGATGTATTTTTAACTCCTTTCAAAACATCTTCTACTGTAGCTATACTCCAGAAAGTACACACTAAATCAATCTTTCAGTGACTGTGAACAGAAACACTTAGGCAGTTACACTGACTTTGATAGCTCTGCAATCCTAAAGGCAAACCACAGTATAGTACGATATACTCTTTGGTGATTCTTTTAGTTTTCCACTGGAATTCTGTCCAATCACTGGGCCTGCCTACCTGGAAGATGGTGATGTGTGGATACTTGTGAGCGTGTGTCAGGTCCTCTGACTAGTAACATAGAGTTGGCCAGCACTACAAAGAAGATCATGCTGCAGATAGAGCCTTCACTGATCAATTTTGTTAAAGTCTGGGTTTGTAGTCTTCTTATTTCCAAGTTCATCTGCCAGGAATAATGCATCACCCTGTATGATTTTAACAATAGATGTGTTTCCTATACTTTACAAATTCTTCAATTAAAATTTTAGTCCCTAGCCAGGCATGGTAGCACACACTTTGAATCCTAGCACTCTGAAGCAGGTAGATCTCTTTGAATTTAAAGCTAGCTAGGTCTACATAACGAGTTTCAGGCCAGCCAGGGATACATAGTGAGGCTATCACCAAAAAAACCAAAACCAAAACCAAAACCAAAACAAAACCAAAACAAACAAAAAAACTCCCAAAAAACAAAAACAAAAACAAAAAAACCCAAAAAACCCCCCAAAACCAAAAAAACCAAAAAAAACCCAAACCAAACCAAACCAAACCAAACCAAACCAAACCAAACAAAAAACTTGCCTCTCTTTTACCAGATTTTTCCAAAATGTAGAGGTGGGAGAAGACACATCATGGGGATTTGGAAGATGATTACTAAGGATTATCTGAAATTAGTTTTCCAGTGGGAACACTGTAAGACATATGCAGGAATATGGTGGTTGAAAGATCTTGAGGCTTTGGTCTTGGCTCCAGCTGTAGCAGCATTACAAATAGAGGCCAAGGCAATTGTGCTCATCATTTGAAATGCATATGTGACTGAGCTGAGGGAGGACCTAGGATAGGAATAGTAGATACCTAAGATCCTACTCAGACAAAAAGAAAAGGGTGGTTCTCTAGGAGTCCTCGGTTGGTTCTTTCAGTCTTTATATTGTAAGGTATTTTCTAAGTGAGGATAGTGACCAGACAGTAAACCCTGAAGGCTGAATAACCCTGCAGAGATCTTTAAGGAAGAGAAGGTATATTCTTTCTGCGTATTCAAGTAGATACAGCCTAAGGAAAGGTAAGCCATGAACAAAGGGATCTGAGTGTGGACTGGGAGCTCAACACCCAGGGAGAGCATAAGAAGCCAAAATAAAAAGGTCGAGATTTTATTATTTTTACAACAGAAGACATTTAAATGAACATTGTTTAAAAAACAAAACAAAACAAAAAATAAGCCATCAGGATAATACCTTAACAGGAAACAAAACCAAGAAAGTATGTATTTCTTATTTCTTGAGGACTCTGAGAAATTGGGTAGAAAGTAGAAAATGTTCAAGAAAAACATCCCAGAACACAACACCTTTTAAAAATTTAATTAATAAATTTTTTTTTTTTTTTTGTGGAAGAAAATCTCTGTGCAAGTGAACTGTGCAAAGGACAAGAGCTTGTCACAGCCGTCTAGGTCAGACCAGACCTTTAGGCAAGGGGAGGAAGGGCTCAGAGTCTCCTCTACTTCAGGCTGGCCCAAGGGAAGGCAATTGGGAAAGGGAAAGGAGGTGCTTCAGCTTCAATTCCTAGAGGCTCTAGGAAAAACAAAAGCAAAAGCAAAACCAAAACAATTCAAAATGGTTCCTACAAAGTCTAACAAAACAAAACAAAACAAAACACCTTAAAAAACAAACAAACAAACAAACAAACAAAGACAAAAAACCAAAAACCAAACCTAACTGTAAATGCTGAGGGCCAGTACTGTTCAGGGCAAGGCTGATTTTTATTGCTGCTCTGTACCATTAACAACGATGGAGAGTGCCTGCCTGCCTGCCTGCCTGCCTAGCAACCCTCCAACTCACAGAACGGGCTTCACCTACATCACAGGAGACATGAAGGTTTTGGGAAGCTGACAGTGAACACAGCAGTTTAAAAACATGTTCCATAAAAACAAAAAAAGACAACTAAGCTCTAGACTATTCATTTAGTTTTGTTTTGTAGTTGTAGTCGTGACTATGTGGCTACATTTATGGAGTTAGTTTTGAGTATTTTTCAAATGTCCTTGTCTCACTCATAATCTCTCATTTCTTTGGAAAGCTCAAAGGCACATATGGAGAAACTTCCAAATTCTTAAGATATAATAATATGAATAAAAGTTAAATAATGTGTATTTAAAAGATCACTAGTTAAAATTAGAAACTACTGACAAAGGAAGTAATTGGGTATAATAGTTGTGTGGACCTGTATAAAAGATTTAGGTCTAAGTTACTGGGGAAAATAGCTCAGAATGAAGCCAGCATGGTTGTAAAGGGAGACACACTTGTGTGTGGGTGATCATCTATCAGCTGCATTTTAATTTTACTTTACTTTATTCTCTAAAATTAGGTTTTGCTAACTTTTCATTGAAAAGGTCTTTTGTACATGTCGCTTCTCTTCCTAACCTTTAACACAATTTTTGATGCTTTCAAAACTTCAGACATAACAGTACCCAAGTCTTTGCTGTTTCCACCAATCTGTGCTGTGAACTACCTGCAAGCTAGTACGTGTTAAAGGGTGCTTTTAGACACTGCCACAACCCCACAGTGCTTCAGTATGGTCTATGGCTTTCAAGGTATGGTTCAATCAGTTCTTATCTCTAACAAGAAGTTTCTTTACTCACGCCCATTTTCAGACGGCAAGTGTGTGACTGGCAGTTATACTTCTTTGCTCCAGTTCTGCTTTTCTCTTATCATGAAGAGCTTCCTCTTTCAATGGTCTATACTAATTATTCTAATTATACTATCCTTAAGTTTGGTCAAGCCCTAGCATCTTCCTTCTTGTAGACCTACACATGACCCTTTCTTGCTGAGCCACCAATCACACACAACACTACACAATTTTACATTTCATTATATGGATAGTTGTTTCACATCATCTTGCTTACCTCAGTAGGCTAAGGGAAGAAGATCAAATTATTTGAGAAAGAATCCATCAATGACATTCATTCCAGTGTCCACTAAGGTAAATGTCAGTCAGAAGCCATTGCTGTAAGATCTTCCAGGTCTAGACACTGTTCCCTCACTGTGAGGGAATGTGATTAAGGAACTTGCTCATTTCAGAAAAGGAAGATGACCAAAGGATGTTTTAAAATTACCATCCGCTCATGGGACTTGTGATCTATGACTTTCAATTATTGTTTTTATTATGAGAAAGTGAAGTTTCTGGCTACATAACAAGTATAATTTTAAGTAACAGCTGTGCTTTAACTTCATTTTGTAGAAATCATCTGGTACTAAATATTAAATGGGCTTTTAGGGCTTGACACTAACTTGACTTCCAACTGCATTTTCTACTACCTGGTTCCTAAGTTACTTACGAAATCTTTTAATACTATAGTAACTCCCCAAATCCTACACCCCAGGGAGAATAACTATGTTTATGGCATGTCTTTGTGACATATTTGGGGTTATTGCTGGGTTTGAGCTCAACTGGTTCCTTTACTTCACCCTCCCGAATATCTGTATTACATCATGCTGACTTAAAAAGGAACAGACTGAGGCTGGAGAGTGAAAAGCACTGGCTGCTCCTTCACAGTACATGAAAACAGGGCACTCATACACATAAAATAACAAATCTTTAAAAACAGTTGCAGTCAACCTTGAGACAGCACAAACTAACCGTGAGAAGATAATATTCCTTTTGAGAGACCTTGGCAGTACAGACACAGCTCAAGAGGCTCCTTACACTAAAGCAAAACTCATACTCTCTTAAGCTCTAGAGTGGCTAACTTCCCATTATTGTGTATCTGTTTCTTGCTATGGACAACCCATGTCCGTTATTAAGGCATCATATGACATAAGTGCATCTAAGCAGCTCAGGATAAAACACACCAAATCATCCTGCTGCAATTCACATACAGAGCTGAACAGTTAGTGTGTAGTATTAAACAGTTGGCACGTCCCACATCTTTGGCATGTAAACGACTATTGGGTTTAGACTTATGTTCTTTAAATGATGCCAATGTGTACTTCTCACCTTCTTAAATATAGCGGAATCTTTAGGATGCCAAACAAAAATCTATCCTATGGGACTAAATCATGCCAACAGTTTAATGGTACATGGAAGCAATACTGGAACAATCTGAGAGGGGAAATCATCTTTTCCCAGTGATAGACTAAGGCCTCCTAAGTGAAAATTAATTGTGGCTCTGGAGATTTTTTGGTTAATGTTAGGTCAGAATGCCAAATCAGGTAATTCAGTGTAGATTTCAGAGTCAGTGCTATATGCTTTTCCAACTACATAGCCTCTAGATAGAATCCACTTTCTTAAAGATTCTCTTGGCAACCATGTCTGCTGTTTCAGAGCTTCAGAGCAAAGCATGTTAGTGAAGCTGGAAAGAAAAAATATCGATGTTCATTTTCAGAATTGGAGTAGTGATCAAGCTAATAAGGCCTCTGAGAAAAATACATGTTGGTTATGTGAACTAAATGGAAAGGGTGACATTAGTCATGTAGACTATGGATTTGCTTGTGCTCTGGCAAGTATGTACAGAGGGCCTGGAAGTGTAGTAGGCCACAAATGTAACCTATGGAGTTAGTGAATGATCATGTTTCAATATTATTCATATATGTTTAACTTTAGAAATCTGTTTCAGTTTTAAAATCATGGTGACCTACTATGAATTTAGCATGAGAGTCTACAAAATGAATGATTAGTAAACTAAAACTACCAAACAGAAGTTGAGTAGGTTCTAATTACAGTAGCTTCTCATTATTAATGATGTTGGATACCAACAAGAACGTGTAGAGTTTTGTGAAGATGTTACCCATGTCAGAGAAACAAATTCTGAGGTTAGCTCAAGAAATCACACTTGAAACAACTGTAAGACAGAACAAATCACAGTGAGGCATCATAAAGACAGAGAATTTCTGAGACTTAAAATACACAGCAATTTCACAGCTTGAAAATAAACATCTAAGTCGGCTTAGTAAAGTATTGTTTCAAGGCAATAGTCATGTTTATTTTTCAAAAATTATTAGGTTCAGAGGCTTAATTGCCTTTACTCTGATGACTGAGAAACCTTTACTTGTTACCCCTTTCAGTACAAATGTGTCTTAAAAAATTTCTGTCCTTGGCTATGAAAATGTCTGCATCTAAGTTCAAAACAACTTGATTTTTCTGTTTTGAAACAAGGCCCCCCCACCCCGTGAGTGAAATGCATATGATCGTTGACCATAAGCACAGCACTGTACTTTCTAGGACAGAAATCATCTCCCAAACTTTTCAGTTTGCCTAATTTTATCCATGCTAAAAAGCAATTCTTTATTTTCTTTTTCTCCAAATCCTACCATAGCAGTCTTCCTCTGTTTTGACAAGTCTGCTTGTTTTTTGTTGTTGTTGTTGTTTTTGATTTTTTTTTTAACATCTTATGAGTAGAAACAAGCAGTACTGTATGAGACTGGGTTCATCCATTTTGCACTGTGTTCTCACAGGCACTCAATTGTACCATCCACGGTGGGCATAGCCTAGCATCTTCCATGACAATTTTGTCTATTTATTTATTTATTTGTTCACAGACACGTGAGTTGTTCCCATCCCCTGGCTGCTGTGAACAATTCTATAATGAGCATGGAGTACAAGTATCTAGTTGAGTTCCTCATTTTATTGTTTTAGTAAAATACTCCTAGAAGTGGGATTGTGGGCATCATATAGACATTCTATTTCCCCCCCCCCTTGAGGTCCAAATACCCTGTTTTCCATAATTTACACAAATGTTCACATTCCTATAATAACATACAAAGGCTTCAATATTTTCCCCATCCTCCTCAGCGAATGGTCATGTGTGTTATAAACTTATTGGTGATCTGTATGTCTTCTCTGGAGAAGGTCTACTAAATTTCTCCCCAGTCTTATCTTTTTGCAGTCTTGGGATAGAACATTTGCTGTTCACCTACATCCTAATCCCTGCCTATTTTTTAAATTTGTTAATTTATCTTTTTGTTATTATGTAGTTTTGGGCATTCACTATGCATTTTTGGATATTAACCCTTTATCATATGTGGCTTGCAAGTATTTTCTCATTTGCCTAGATATGTTGATTGTTTTTTTCCAGCATTGAGAGATATTTAGTCTGATATAGCCCCATTTGCTTATTTTTGTTTTTATTGTTTGTGCTTCTAAAATATGGTTTAATCATTGTTTTTTGTGTTTTGCCTGCATGCATGTCTGTGGATCATGTATATGCCTGGTGCCTGCAGAAGCCAGAAGAGGGTGTTGGATCTCTTGGAACTGGAGTTACAGACAATTGTGAGACACAATATGGGTTCTAGAAATCAAATCTAGGTCCTTTGGAAGAGCGGCCAATCTATCAGCAATTCTGGGGATGACACCTAGGGCCTTAGGCATGTTAGGGAAGCATGTTATCACACCATCACTACCTAGATCCCTACACCCTACCCATTCCTTCTAAGCAGATAAGGCTGGCTTCAAACTTTCAACCCTCCTGTCTCCATCTCATGGGTGTTGGGATTTCAGGTGTTTGCCAACATCATCATGCCAAGATTTGTTGCCTGTACTTTTGATAACATGTCCATGAAGTCATGGACAGGTCATAGCCATAAAGCTTTTGTCTTGTGCTTTCTTTTAGAAATTTTACAGATACAGGCCTCAAGGTTAAGCCTCTAACCCACTTGGAGTTCATTTTTGTATATGGTGTATTCTTTAGGCCAACTTCACTCTTGCATGCAGGTATCCAGTTTCCCCAACATTATTTGTTGAAGATGTCATAAGTTCCTTACTGTATGTTCTTGGTGCCATTGTCAAGGCCCATTTGACTGTGTATATGTGACCCCTCAACTTTTTCTTCCATTTCCTTAAGTCCATATACATGCTGAGGCTGGTGCAACACTGTTTTCTTTACTATATCTTTGTCATAGAGTATTTAATCAGGAAATCTGGGGCCCCTCAGATCTTTCTTCCTCTTCTTTCTCGTTATTCAAGGTCCTTCACCATTCTGATGAATTTTAGCACTTTCTTCAAGGTCCTTCACCATTCTGATGAATTTTAGCACTATCTCACCATTTTCCCACTGGGATTTTATCAGGAATCTATTGAGATTGAGGATTACTGAGTAGCAAGTTTAAAAAAAACTGTAAATCTTCAAATCTATGGACACAGGATTTTCTTTTATTTATTTGTATCTACTTTACTTTTGTTTTTGCAGAGTTTTACAGTTTCCTGTGAACAATTCTTTTGTTTCCTTTGTTAACTTTATTGCTAACTGTTCTTATAACTGGAATTGCTTTCAGAATTTTTCAATTTTTCTGTACTGTTATAGAGAAATATATATAGTTTTGTATGCTGTCTGCCTTTATCCTGAGACACTGATAAACATACTATATCTGTTTGTGTGGTGTATATATGTACAGGTAAAATTTAGACATTTTAACATATAATATAGTGCCACTTCAAGCAGAGACAATTTCATTTGACACAGATACCTTTTATGTATTTATTTTGTTCAATTGTTTTGTTCAATGTTTGTTCAATTGTTCAATTGTTTAGGCTATAGCTCTCAGTATTGTATTGAATGGAAGTGACAAGTATCCTTGGTTTGCTCCTGATATATAGGGAAAGCTTTCAATCTTTCACTGGCTATGTTGGCTGTGTGTTTTTCCTACATGGTGGTTTGTTTTGTTTTTGAGACGGGTTCTCTCTACATAGTGCTGGCAGTCCTGGTTCCTCACTGTAGACCAGGACAGCCTCGAACTCACAGAGATTCATCTGCCTCCCAAGTGCCACTTGGATTGGCCTGTATGATATTTTTATGTTGATGTAATTTCCTTCTATACATAGGTGATCATTTATAGCATAAAAACATATTGTCTTAGCCAGGCATGTTTTGGTATGTGTCTATTATGCCAGCATTCATGAAGTAGAGGCAGGCTGTCTCTAGGAATCCAAAGCCAAGCTGGGCTACATGGTAAGTCCCAGGCTAGTTAAGCTACATAGCAAGTTTCTGACTCAAAACACAAACACATACAAACACAAACACAAACACAAACATACACACATCACCACCACCACCACCACCACCACCACCACCACCACCACCACCACCACCAACAACAACAACAACAACAACAACAAAAAACAAGCCAAAACAAGGCAAGCAAAACTGTTAACTTTTGTAAAAGGCATTTTTGCAACGATTTAAAAGATCATTGTTGTATGCTCCATTGATTTTTGTATGTTGAAACATCTCTGTATCTCAGGAATACATTTGTCATAGTATCCCTTTTCAAGTACTGCTGAATTTAGTTTGCTGTTTTTTTTTAAATGATGATTTTTGCATCTATATTGCCAGAGATATTTTTTTTTTTTTTTGTGGCATGTTTTTCTGGCTTTTCTTTCAGAGTAATGTTGGCCTCATAAAATGAATTTGGATGTATTCCCTCCTCTTCACTTTTATTTGGAAGAGTTTGAGAAGAATTGGCATTAATTCTTTTCAAAATGTTGGTAGAATTCACCAGTGAAGCCATCTGCTCCTGGGATTTTCTTTGTTGAAAGGTTTTTTGACGACAACTGGAATCTTCTTGTAGCATAGCTATTCAGATTTTCAAATTCTTCATGATTTAGTCTTATCAGGTTGTATATTTCTAGGAGTCTACTTTTTTTTTTTTTTTTTTTTTTTTGAGACAGGATTTCTCTGTATAGCCCTGGCTGTCCTGGAACTCACTCTGTAGATCAGGCTGGCCTCAAACTGAGAAATCCACTTGCCTCTGCCTCCCAAGTGCTGAGTTTAAAGGTGTGCACCACAACTGCCCGGCAGGAGTCTACTTTTAAATCACACAAGCTTTGCCTTGTCCTTTTTGTAACTATTTTCTTCTGCAGTATCAGTTGTAATGCCCTTTTCAGTCTTGAATCTACTTGAGTCTTCTTTCTTTTTTCCTTACTCTAGTTAAAGTTTGGTCAGTTCGTTGAAATTTTTAAAACATCTCTTAGTTTTTTCCTGCTTTCAATTATATTCATGTCTTTTGTAATAGCTAACACAGTGGCTGTTTCCTCTTTCCTACTAACTTTGCGCCTGGTTCTGTTTTTCTACAACAGAACCATATGCATTTAGCTTGTGCATTTGAGATATTTATTTTGTTTAATGTGGATTTTGATAGACTTTTTTGCTTTTCTTTGTCTCTAGGTGTCTAGTTTTCATATATCTATGAATTTCCTGTTTCTTTCTGTTAGTGGTGTAGTTTCATTCCACTAATATTAGATATTTACTTGGTATAATCTGAGTCTTTTTAAGTTAAGACAGTTTTGTGACTGAACATGTGATCTCCATGAGCAAAGCTCCAGTTATCCTTGAGGAAAACAAGTATTGCTGTGGTTGAGTAAGATGCTTTGCATGTCTGGAAGGTCTCTGTGTTCTGCTCAAGTCGTCTTTCCTTGTTGACCTCCGGTCTGGATAATCTACCCACTGATGAAATAGCCTACTATTTTGTTTACTGTCTAATTCAGTTCTATCAATGTCTGTTTCATGCATTTGGTGCAAACATATTTATACCTTCCTGGTAAAATTATCTGTTTGTTGTTATACAATATCCCTGTTTTTGGTCTCTTGTGACAGTTTGCAATGAAAAGTCCTAAATTCCTTTGGCTTTATTCACACTTTTCACTCCTAATTGGCTCCTTTGACTGGGTAATTTCAAGTGGCATCTCTTCCAGTTCACTGATTCTTTCTTTGGCTTCATCAGTTCTGCTGTCAAACCACTACTGAAATTTTCATTTCAGTTCTTGCATCCTTCAGCTCCATAATCAGTTTATGTTCTTTTTTTATGTTTTCTATTTCTTTGTTGAAATTCTCATTTCCCCTTTCCAAGATTGCTGAATATCTCTGTGATACTTTGAATTCTCTCCTGGTAATTTATATATTTCCATTTTATTTATATTATTATTACTGTAAGAGTCTGTTCCTAGAGATTTAGTTGGTTCCTTTGATCATGTTAGACCGATTTCTTCATTTTCCTTGTATCTTTGTGTTGGCATTAACACATCTGAAAGTAACAGCTACCTCTTCCAGTCTTTCCAGACTGGTTTGTATAAGAAGAGACTTTTACTAATCAGCCCAGTAAGAGATTCTGGGACCTATTGATTTTTTCTGTATTATGTCATTAGATTTTAGGATAGGAGGGATCAGTTGGTTTCTTTTTGCTATGGAGCTGTTTATTTCTTCCTCTCCGCATTGCCTCTTGACTGTAACTCAGGTCTTTTAAGCAGCAGAAGACAACCAGGCCCCTCTCCCCTTTCCTCTCTCTCAGTAGTCCCTAGGCATCTAGAGTATTTTTGGTTCTATCACTTTCCCAAGTAAGGCTAGAAACCAACTAGCTGCCCTTCCCAAAAGCTGGGATGCTGGATGTGTATTCTACTCTTCTCTTTCCTAGAGGCCACCAAGTTCTATTGTCCCATATCAGCTATCCCACAGGTCTTTCGGTTCTCATGGCCCCCATGCACATAAAGCATGCAAAATCTTTCAATGCTCCAAAAGAAACAACAAAACAGGCAGTCTTTAGGTAGCTCCTCCTGGAAGTCAGGACACTAGATATATGGGCCATTCTTCTTTTCCCTTGCCAGAGAGAACTAAGTAGCTGAGAGTTTTCTTAGGAATTGATGTCTCCTCTAAAATTCACATTGATATAATCACAAAGACAATAATATTAAGAAGTGGGGGTCCTTGAGAGGTGATGAAATTATGACAGGCTACTCTCTTGAAATAGAACAGTACCCTAATAAAAGGTTCATCAGGGCTGTCAGACTGCTTTTGACACTTCAATCCCTTCTGACATATGGGACACCCAGATGGAACAACTGATGAAGAGTGGGCCTCCACTAGACACCGAATCTCCAACAATCCCTTCACTACCACCAGAACAGGGAAAAATGAAAAGGAAATCAACTTCTATGGCTTAAGGATTATATGATCTGGTATTTTGTCATAGCAGCAGCTGAACTATCTGAAAGGGCTCTGACCAGAATATGTACAGAATTTTCTAGCAGTCCAGCTGTTTTTGTCTTTTCTTGGAATCCTCCTAACTGGGTTCTGTTTTTTTTTTTTTTTTTTTTTTTGTTAGCCAAAGGGCTTACACATACATTGCTGGATTGCTATCTCTGCAGGGAGAAAAAAAGCTGGGGCTTCCTTTTCTAATATATTACTGCTGTCACTATTAGGCTGGCTTCCCTTCATTGGGATTTTTTTTTTTGATTTAAGTTTTATGGCATTATGATGAGAAAAGATACATGATTTCAATTTATCTGAATTTATTAACATTTAAAAACATATTTTAAGTAAATAAAATTACATCACATTCTTCTTCCCCCTTTTGTACCCCAACTCCTCCCAGAGACCCTCCTCAATACCTACAATACCTTTTTTCGTCATATTCTTTAAAATTTATAAAATATTATAACAATAAAAATGAGTATTAAAAAAGTTGTTTGATATAAAACAAATCAATTTAACAGTCTTATGTAGATGCTTGTCTACAGCAATACTGAAAATACATACGTTTTTCCCAATATAAATTTCTTGTTGAACAATGGCCACAAAGCTATCTGAAGAAAGACAAACCTCAGGCAAACTAATGGTGTTCTAGTCCATGTGAATTATGTAGAGATAATAGATAGAAGAAACAGAAACGTGTTAGGAAAGGCTGTTCTCAGAAGCCTCCTCACAAGTGTACTTACAAGTAGTATGATAATTCTGAGTAAGTTCATTGGTCTTTTGAAAGAAATGGCTGAGCATATAAGGATGGTGCACAGTTTTTGTATTGTAGTAGAAAAAGGTCAATTCATTAACTAGACCAAGCACTTGCTCATACAAAAGATCCCAAACCTTTCCTATTGATCACCATTACAGTCAAACAAAAGAACAGAAGAATATAACAATAGTTTTTGTGATCTAAAGCCTCAATCAACCTGTGTATCATGGGTGATGTACATTCACTCAAAACATAATTATTTATGTATTATTTCATTTTATTTTTGCAAGATGCTTGTTATGGAGAGCTTAAGGAAATGGATTCACATATATTTTTATTGCTAGCAGTACATAGGTCTTAATTGCGGAAACAGTCTGTTCAGGGCCTTGGAGCTCTTGGACTGTTTATATGATGCACATAGCTATTATGACTGACAGTAGGCATCCCACCTTATAAAACTGCTTAAACACTCTGCAGTTACAATTTTCTTAGTCTTCACATATGAACAAATACATTCTAGTATAAGCTAGAATTATTTTCTTTTAAGGATTAAATATTTTTTTCCTTTTGGCTTTGGTTTTCCTTTGTACTGATGGAGAATGAACACCAAGAATTAGGATTTTTAAAGTATAAGACTCTAATGTATAAGACTACTGTATGTTTTAATAGAAATGAGTTAGTTATTCTATAACTTCTTTCTGCCAGGAAACAATTGAAATAGAAAACCCAGCTTACCTTCCTAGACTGAGGATGTGATTTATCATGAGGTTAGTAGATCAGATTGTACTCTTTCAACCCACTTTTAATTTTGGTTTCCAAACAATCTATATCTCTTTCAAGGCTAAAAGCACTGAAAGTACACACAAGCGCTAAGGAAAATCTTAAAATTTCCTGAAATGCATTAGTCATCCTATTTCTATAACAAATACCATGTTTGTTTATGATGGTCTACATCATTAATCTAGATAAATACATGCACAAGTGAAGGGAGCTGGGTTTGCTGTGTTGCCCATTGCCCAGCAACCCATGGTTACAGCTGTTGTGCAGTGGAGACTGGGCAGGGCCTTAGAGCTTTTGCAGCATATGCTCCTTTTTATACCAGCAGTAGCCCAGGCAGGACAGACGTTTATTAATAGTTAACAACTCAACATTTCTGATACAATTGCAATCATTTTTCTTTCCTAAAACGTTAACGTTTGTTCCAATTTAAGTGATAGGTATACATAGCTTTAAAAATTGTATTTATGTATTTAAAATAAATAATTACGTTTAAAAAACAAAACTATAAATGCCAACTGTTAATTTTATGCTATCATTGCTTAAAGGTAACTTTTATGAACATTGAAAAATTCTAACAGTAATGTTCACAACTAGTAATATAAAATATTATAAATGCATGCATAAAACAAAATCAGACTGTGTCCTCAATTTCTAACTTCCTGGTTCTGTCCTCAGAGGTAACCACTCTTTCCTTTGTATTTTTAATACAATGTTCTTTACTATTAGACGTACTTTCAGAGTGAGCTGTTTATGACAGGAGCCTGATCTAGCTGTCTCCTGAGAGGCTCTGACAGTACAAATACAGAAGTGGATGCTCACAGCCAACCATTGGACTGAGCACAGGGTCCCCAATGAAGGAGCTAGAGAAAGGACCCAAGGAGCTGAAGGGTTTGCAGCTCCATAGGAGGAACAACAATATGAACTAACCAGTACCCCCCAGAGCTCCCAGGGACTAAACCACCAACCAAGGAGTACACATGGTGGGACTTATGGCTCCAGCTGCATATGTAGTAAAGGATGGCCTAGTCAGTCATCAATGGGAGGAGAGGCCCTTGGTCCTGTGAAGGCTCTATGCCCCAGTGTAGGGGAATGCCAGGGCCAGGAAGTGGGTGAGGGTGGGTTGGTGAACAGGGGAGGGGGAAGGAAATAAGGGTTTTTTTTCAGAAGGGAAACCAGGAAAAGGTATAACATTTGAAATGTAAATAAAGAAAATATCTAACAATGCACAAGTGAAGGGAGCTGGGTTTGCAGTGTTGCCGATTGCCCACCAAACAAACAAACAAAAACCGAACCAAACCAACCAAACAAAAAATTATTAAAAATCCCAAGAGTCCTGACTGCATCTTAAGAAGCTGGCACTCTCTCTTGAGTGAATACTCTTAAGTCTGTAATAAAATTCTTCCTAATCCCTCAAAACAAACAAACAAACAACAAACAAACAAACAAACAAGTGCTAAGGAAAATCTTAAAACTTCCTGAAATGCATTAGTCGTCCTGTTTGTATAAGAGTAACATGTTCTGTTATAGAAATCTGATTCTAGTAAGCAAACAAAACACTTCAATCGAAAAACTAGAAACCTAACTCTTTAAAACATATATATATGTATATATAAAACTACTATTATAAATATTATTACAATAAATAATTGACCCAACAAATGTAACATAAAAGAAATGATTAAAAAACCAAGCATTTTTATCAACTTAGTATTTAAACACACAGTCTTTAATTTTACTTTGGATTTTAATTTTTTAGGACAAGGTTGTGTCAAGATGCTGCCCAGAAGGGCCTAAACAAGAAACCTCTTACCTACGACTCCGATGTGCTGGGATGATAAACATGTGGGCCACACCTGGCTGGCAAATGGCTATTGAAACTTTCACCAGTAGTCTATTGTTGCAGGTAAGGCCTGTTTCCTTTAAAAGCTTTTCTTATAAATTAAAAAAAAAAGGAATATTGTAGTAGTATTTCATGCTTCACTTAAAATTACAAGTACTATTTTTTTAGATAGATGAGGTTTTTCAATGGGAAACATACTGTAGGTGTATAAATTAGACTCTGCGTACCCCTCAGCTAACCAATCTATTTGGCAGATGTGTATATGGGGTTCCTGCTCTGAATGTTGGCTGCTGTGCAGCATTTATGTGGCAAAGAAGCTAAGGGTGTACTCTTTGTCACTACCTGCCTTGTGACAACAGCAAGTCACCGTCTTTCTGAGTCAGCTGCTTTATTATTCAATTGAACATACTCTCTAAAAGTATAAAGACAAGACAGATATATTCACTACATACACTGACACTAATAATTATGTACAAGGGAGAGACCTGGGTCCAAGAATGGAAGGGATACAATAGCTTTTGTCGCTAGGTCTCTTGAGAAGTTGGGGATAATTCATAAACAAAGGGAAAGTCTTTCTGATATTCAATGAAAGTGGTTATTTTAAATTTTACTCCTATAAGAAGTGCATAATCATGAAGAATGATTCAATTCTCCTCAATTTTATCCTTCTATACAACAGCTAGCTCCTAACAATAAATTGGTATCTTTAATCCTCAAAATTCTTTGTATATAAAATGTAATTAATATCTGCCTTTCCTAATTTAACATTTTAGTTATTAATTATTATGTGTAACTACTTCCCTTCTCCACAGTGGGTGTGGGAGACTTTATTTGTGCTCATTTTAAAGTTAAAAAATACCCTAAACAGTCTTTTTTCCTTCCCTCTTTCCTCCCCCTCCTTCTTCGAAGGTAGGCACGGCTTCTCTGTTTAATACCTCAATGTCCTGGAATTCACTCTTCAGACCAGGCTGAAGATCCACCTGCTTTTGCCTCCCAAGGCCTGGAATTAAAGGCATGTACCACCATGCCTAGCAGCCTTTTTTTCTTACAAGCCTAAAGCTAAGGACACAAGTACTAAAGTTTCTTAAGACTGAAAAAGTTACTTACAGTTTAAAATTACAAAATTATATACATTTTGTTAAAATACACATCTACATAATAAATTACTTGGATGTCAATATTATAAAATTATTAAATTTAAGTTACTTATGGGTCTTGTTATAAAAGATAATTCATTTTAAACATATGACCAAATTAAGCTTAAAAAGGTATAATCCAAGTTTAGAGACCCAGGAACTATTTTCTTCTCAAAAATAGTTTATTGGTTATGTTTTTGTTTTTAAGAAAAATACAGTAGTAATATAAAAGCCAAAACACCCATCTATTTTCATAAACTATGCATGGACTAATGGTTACCCAAGTGAGAGGTGATAGGTTAAACCAGGTTATTTGTTCTTTGGCACTTCTGTATCTCTTTAATTACAGATTTCTAAGTGTAGAGTGCATTATTCTTTGGGTTGATTGGGAACTTTTTCTTTCTTCTCTTTCTCCTTTTGTTTTGTTTTGTTTTTTGTTTCGAGACAGATTTTCTTTGTGTAGCCCTGTGTGTTCTGGAACCTGCTCTGTAGATCAGGATGACCTCAAACTTACATGGAATTCCAACAGCCTCTGCCTTCCAAGTGCTGGGAATCAAAGGCATGTACCATCATTCCCAGCTTAACATTTATTCTTTCTTTTTTTAACATAATATTTTCATTGATTCTTTTGGAATCAATTTCACATCACATACCTCATCACACTCATTTCCTAGTCCTTCCAAGTCTTCCCCCATCCTTGTCATCCTCCCCCAAAGAACATAAAAAATAAAAATAAAAAAGAAGCCCCAAGTGTAATGCATGTTATCTATATATTCAATGGAGCAACATCAAACTATCAGTGGCCTGCTTCTTAAAGAGAACTGAGTACTATGTCCAATTTCCGGAGGAACTGCCAAACTGATTTCCAGAGTGGCTGTACCAGCTTGCAATCCCACCAGCAATGAAGGAGTGTTCCTCTTTCTCCACAACCTTGCCAGCATCTGCTGTCACCTGAGTTTTTTTTATCCTAGCCATTCTGACTGGTGTGAGCTGGAATCTCAAGGTTGGTTTGATTTGCATTTTCCCAATGACTAACAATGTTGAACATTCTTTAAGTGCTTCTCAGCCATTTGGTGTTGAGAATTCTTTGTTTAGCTCTGTACCCCATATTTTAATTGAGTTATTTGTTTCTCTGGAGTCTAACTTCTTGAGTTCTTTGTATATATTGGATATTAGCCCTCTATCAGATATAGGATTGGTAAAGATCTTTTCCCAATTTGTTGGTTGCCTTTTCGTCCTATTGACAGTGTCTTTTGTCTTACAGAAGCTTTGCAATTTCATGAGGTTCATTTGTCAATTCTTGATCTTAGAGCATAAGCTATTGGTGTTCTGTTCAGGAAATTTTCCCCTGTGCCTATGTGGTCGAGGCTCTTCCTCACTTTCTTTTCTATTAGTTTCAGTGTATCTGGTTTGATGTGGAGGTCCTTGATTTACTATACCACTCTTGGGCATATACCCAGAAGATGCTCCAACATGTAACAAGGACACATGCTCCACTATGTTCATAGCAGCCTTATTTATAATAACCCGAAACTAGAAACAACTCAGATGTCCCTCAACAGAGGAATGGATACAGAAAATGTGGTACATCTACACAATGGAGTACTTACTACTCAGCTATTAAAAACAATGAAGTTATGAAATTCTTGGGGAAATGGATGGACTTGGAGAATATCACCCTGAGTGAGGTAACCCAATCACAAAAGAACACACATGGTATGCATTCTCTGATAAGTGGATATTAGCCCAGAAGATTGGAATATACAAAGTACAAACCACAAACCACAAGAAACTGAAGAAGAAGAAGAAAGACCAAAATGTGGATACTTCGTTCCTTCTTAAAAGGGGGAACAAAATACCCATGGAAGGAGTTGTTGAGACTAACTATGGAGTAGAGACTAAAGGAAGGACAATTCAGAGACTGCTTCACCTGGGAATCCTTCCCATATTCAGTCATCAAATCTAGACACTATTGTGGATGCCAGCAAGTGCTGGCTGACAGGGGCCTGATATAGCTGTCTCCTGAGAGGCTCTGACAGTACCCAACTAATACAGTAGTAGAGGCTCATAGCCATTCATTGGCCTGAGCACAGGGTCCCCAATGAAGGAGCTAGAGAAAGGACCCAAGGAGCTGAAGGGTTTGTAGCCCCAGGGACGAACAACAAAATGAACTAACTAGTCAGAGCTCCCAGGGACTAAAACTCCAACCAAAGAGTACACATGGTGGGACTCATGGCTCCAGCAGCATATTTATAGCAGAGGATGGCCAAGTCAGTCATCAATGGGAGGAGAGGCCCTTGGCCCTGTGAAGGTTCTATGCCCCAGTGTAGGGGAATGCCAGGGCCAGTAAGTAGAAGGGGATGGGGTGGTGAGCAGGGGGAGGGAGGAGGAAAGAGGGGTTTGTTTTAGTTTTTGTTTTTTTTTTCTTTTCTTTTTTTCCTTTTATTCTTTTTTCTTTTTTGGAAGGGAACCTGGGAAAGGAGATATTGTAAATAAAGAAAACATCTAATTAAAAAAAAAAAAGAGAGAGAGAGAACTGAGAGCTTCCCTTCCTATACCCTTGCCAGAAGCCATCAATTGTGGAGAGTTAATTTCTACATCCTTATTACACTTTTTAAGAGTTCATTTCTATGGCTTTTCGTCTAGGCTGCTATTTTTTGTGGTGTGTGTAGGGTTGGGTGTGGGGTACGAGTTGTCACAAAAGCCTTCTATGTCCCTCTTTCTCAACTATGCATCTGCAATCACCAATATCACTGCAAAAATATCTTCTTTGTTCTCTCCAGGCAGCAGGAACCCAATCCTGGGCTTCCACATGGGGTTCTGGCAACAGGACAGACCAGGAATATGGCCACTGGTTGCAGTAGGACCAGGGGCCAAGGGACTGGAGGTCGCCTGGACCTTAGACATCACCATGGCCCTACATGGTAGTGTAGGCCATTCACATCAACATGGCCTGTGGTGGCAGCATGGCCGATGGAGACCAACATGGCTTCAGGGGGCAGCACAGACCACAAACATCTTCATGGCCTTTGGTGGTAACATGGGCCATAGAAATTAATACAGACTCCAGCTGCAACTGGACCTTGGCCCAAGACCTGGCCCTTGGTGTAGACATCACCATCGCCTTAGGTGGCAATGCAGGCCACTGATATGAGGCTGGACCTCACTGCTGTGTGTTCCATCATGTCTTCAGACAGGCATATCTCTACTGCTTAGGGACCACTCTATTTTTCTCTTTCCCATTTTCTTATTACGTATTTGTTCAAGGCAGTGGTGCACACCACTCAGCAGCACATTGAAAGCTGGGTGGCCTTTAACATTCATTCTTTACTCTATGTGCATTTCTCAGGGATTTTTGCTCTATGTCTAAACCATTCCTTCTGTCATCACACAACTACAACAGCACATAGAGTGGCAGACTGGTATTCTTGACACAATGAACAATTCTTGATAATCCTGAAGACTAAATGAGACCCAAAGAGAGGCTTCAGCAACTGGGATCAGATTCTTGCCAAGTGTGCAAGTAATGTGGCATTACCATAGCCATCACCCCCACACCTCCACAAGAGAAGTTCGAGGAAGGGGATCAAGAAGGACCATTGCCAAGAAGTACAGTGCTTTTGGCACAGGAGCTTATGCTCTTGAAGCTGGTTTCAAAGGAGCTAGGAGGGATCCAAGAAACTAACTTAAAGACTATGACTGCAGAATTCAAGACTGGCAACATATATTCCTGTTTAATATCAGACTAGGCAGAGTCTGGTCTGTCTCTGTGCTACAGACTTGCAGCGTAAGGTAAAGCAGAGGGAAAGGGTTATGGTAAGCAGGTTACATATCTAGTTTTACTTGGAAAGGATACTGGGAATTCCTGAAGCACAAATTGAATGAACGTTTGGTTCAGCTTGATGGTGTTCTGCCTAAGATGGTAACCTTTCTGGCAAGAAGAGCCCATCAGCAAGAGGTAAGTGAGCATACCTCTGTGGATGGGTCTCTGACTGTCAAATCTCAGAGGTAGTCAGGAAAGTAGCCATAATCAAGACATCTCTGAAGAGGGGCTTGTAAATAAACACATACAGTGTGTCTGCTGCTTTGCTCTAGCATGACAAACTATGGGAACTAGGTCATATACAGAGGGAGAACCAGAAAGTTCATAAACAGACCCTACTCGCCAACCCCTTTACCATCTCCAGTAGTGAGGGTCCTGCAGTTGGTAAAACTAGTAGGTGAGATTTTAGTATGGATTATGAGTTTTAGTTTTAAACAATACTGAATATTAATAAATAACTGTTGTAGGATATTTGATCACACTGTGAACCTGCAGATTGTGAAAAAACCTATTTCTAGTTGTGGTGTTGCTCAGCCCTTAGTACACACTGTTAATCTCTCTGGCTGGAGTATAGACACACCATTAGTACACACGTCTAATCCCAGACAATGAAGGTAAAGTCATTTTGTAGAAGGAAGCACACATATTTACAAGTGGTATCTAATTGAATGGTAGATGAAGTGACGAGTAAGACAAACAGGATTTGACAGAACAGGATATGCCCAACTCTAATGAGAAGATGAGAGGAAAGCTACTTAAAAGAGAGCAGTGGAGAGAGAGAGAGAGAGAGAGAGAGAGAGAGAGAGAGAGAGAAGGCAATTTTATTGGGAAAGTTTTACAGAGACAGGTTGAAGAGAGAACAAGCTAGACACAGGTAAAGAGAGAATGAGCCAGAGAATGAGAAGGAGCCAGAAGATTAGAATACATTGTCTAAGTTACTATAACACCAAGTGTAGCAATTGAGGAAAAACTGAGAGAATTCAGATTTATTCAGTCAGCTTGTTGAGGAGTTTGAGCCAAAACAGCTGAGTTGAATCAGCCAGCCAGAGATCAGAAAGAACTAGGAATGGGTGAGCTTATTTAGCAGCAAGTCTCAGAGGCTGGGAACATTGTAGGCCTAGATTAGATTGTATAGAGGCTAGAAGCTTCCAAGACTAGGCCTGAGTTAGCAGACTGAGACACTAAGCCTCAGAGACAATAGGAGCCTCAGGAGAATAGGATACTTTTACAAACAACTGACCATAAAGCTGTGCAACATGATAAAGATATATTTATACATACAGCAGGAAAGATTTGACAGGGCAGAGTGAAGTCACCACAAGTTGAATTTCTCAGCCAACTGGTTAAAAATTCTGGCCTTAACTTTTTATTTTCTGCTTTTGTAGGGCAGCATCTCTCCTGTGGAGTTGAAGAAAATCAGTGAAGGGGTGGGCAAGATAGCCCAGTATGTAAAGCTATTTGCAACAAAGCCTGGCAATCTGAGTTTGATGCCTGAGACATACATGGTGGATAGAGAGAAATGGCAATTCTTGGCAGTTCGCTGACTTCCAAACATGGGGGCACTCCCCACCCCCTTACACACGCGCGCGCGCGCGCGCACACACACACACACACACACACACACACACACACGGTACAATAAGAATAAAAAAGAATATCAGTGGAGAAATAAGTGCTCTGGTTCTGGCACTTACGAAGCTCACAAATAAATGTAACAGGAGTTATTAGGAGCCATCTTGTTGGTTATTTGAATACATGAAACTTACAGCATGTTACTTTTGAATTTGAATTGTATTTTGAAGGGATGAGTTAGACAAACTGACACAGCAATCCTTCCATTAGTTTTTCAAGATTTTGTAAGTTCAATTAAAGTAATACTAAAGTAAAAAATAGTAAAAAATTATGATTAAAATAAAATGGTTATAGCCAGCATTAGTATTTATATAAAGAAACATGACCTCACTTTTAATAAAAGGAGGGAAAAAATGAAGTCAGCAGTAAGGTAGATGCTGATTGCCGGTCCCTCTCATCCCGTGCCCTGTTCTACTCCACACTTCTCAAGAAGTGAATAGCACACACCAAGAATATAACCTACATTTCTGTCAGGGGTCCTCCTCTATTGTTTTTCACTATATACTTTAATACATGGTTTCTTCCTGAGCTTGAATCTTTAGGCTCCACCACTGGCCACATGGCTACAAGTTTTCACCTGTCTTTGCTCTCCCAGTGTGGGGTTACAGATAGAAGCTGCTGTGTCTGTCTTTTATGTGGACCCTGTGGATCCAAACTCATGTTTTTGGTTTTAGGCAGCAAGCATTTCTTAGGTCTCTAATTTAAAATACTCACAATAAGCTCAGTATTTATGAGATCACCATTCTCTTCTGTCTATATAGAGAAAATATACCTCCTCTTCCCTGAATTCTTCCATCTTAATTATTAGTCCTTTGGGTGAGTGGATAAACATACAAAACAAAACAATTTTCTTATTTAGATATTTAAATATATGCATGTATTGTAGCGTGGTAATAATATAAATTAAAAAATTCCAGCCACAATTTAAATAATCAATACTTTGCATGATGAAGGTTGTTGCAGTTGTTTGCAATGGCCTGTGTCCCAGGCTACACTGGGTGTAAGGACAGGGCGATGGTATCAGGGAGTGAGCAGTAAAGATTAGCATTAGAGGAGCTGATTTGCCATTGCCAATTATTTAAACTATACAGACAGATAAAGGCTGATAAAATAACATCAAATAAAAAAAGCAAGAACATGAGTCTATAAATTAGATACATGATTTAGTTTAATCACTATATAATGTATTTCAACAGGATTTTCAATTTTCAACTTTCATTATTTGCTCCCTCCTATTTTTTGACTGATTGTCCCCAGGGTCTGCCAACTTTGAATCTGCTATCCACAGAATTCCCCACAAGACTTGCTCCTTGTTCAAAAGTGTGCTGAATGAAGGAAAACGGATCCAGATTCTAGCTGAGGAGCTGGGAGGTATCATCATGAGATGAAGGGAAAATCAGGAGATGAACGAAGTTTTAGAAACAGAGTATTTTAGGGGTGGGGAGGAGAAGCCAAGAAGTTTACAAACCAGAAGTGATGCTGTGTTACAATACAAATGATGAATGAGGCTAGACTCCACTATAGACCATGATCTGATGTTTCTGTTAATGGTCACAGGTTAATAGCCCATCAAGATATGGAAGAATCTACAGGCATAAGGCATCCTGGCATCAGACTAGATTTACACCCAGTTACACATCAAAGCCTTGAAACAGGAACTTCAGAACCCACTTACAATGGCTGAAGGGAGATTGGTGATTTATCTTAGTCCAGAGAATAGCTTTCCACACAAAAGCATTCAGCCACACAAACACCACCACCCACAAATAAAGCCTGGTTGTGTACTTGGAAGAGAAAGTCTTAAGCAAAATTTGAGTCAGTTTCCAAAGCTGTGACAGATAAGAATCAAAACCTCTGACACAAATTGGGGACAAAGAACTCCTAGAAGCCATCTGAGTGATGGGTCCTTGTGGGGAAAGACCCTCCCCTGGCCCCGCCACCATAACTCCCTGGATGTAGCTTCTGCTGCCGGGCAAGAGAGCAAGGAGGACACGACTTCATTCCATCTGCTACTTGGCACTTAGCTCCCTATATCCTTGTCTTGCCGTGTGAATCTGCTCAAGCCCTGGCACTCTCTCCAACTTTTCTTCCCAAATCTGCTG
>JADRCD010214508.1:0-11650 GCA_019843815.1 Montemys delectorum | reverse complement strand
AAGGCGCACCAGGTCCCGAGGTTACCCTAATACTGGTGAAGGCAGAAGACCACAGGATATTTACAATACATACTATATTCCCCTCCTGAGTGGCCCTTCCATGAGTTCTTGGTCTGTAACAGCAGCTATATACATGTTGTACACAGGATTACATGGAGGCAGCGGTCTGGCATGAAGGGTGTGGACGGACAGAAGGTTCTCCTTTTTGCTAGTCAGACAGGATGTGAACAAAAGACACTGGAAAGACACCCTTCCTTTCGGGCTGTCCTTCGATGTGTCCAATCTGTAGGGAGAAAGGAGTAGTTAGACAGGAGATGGCAGGTAGCAGGCCTGGTAGGTGGTAGGTGTACTGGGTAAGAGCCCACCTCATGCCTGTAGGCCTGGGGTGGCAGCAAGCTCACCCGCCCTACCCTGGGGTGAACTGCACAGTGTTAGACAGCACAGCAAAGCAATAGCACCACGAGCTAGTCCTCGGCCTTTCGGAAGTGTCAGCACTTCCCATGGTACTGCATGGAGATGGAATTACTGAGGAAGGCTTCCACAGGCATCAGGCGTCCATGCAGTCATCGCATGGAGAAGCCCAGACAAACCTTCATAAACCTCTTGCTTATACAATTTGGTTAAAAAAAGTCCCTCTTCAGGCTTGAGGAATTAAGATTACAAAAGGACAACTGTGCACACAGCAAGGCCTTGTGCCTTCTGGCTATTGCAGATGTTGTCAGTGGTCTGAGACTGAGTGGCCTATGGCAGTTTTACCGTTTGCAGCATAACCTGCAAGCCATGGTTACTTGCAAAACTTCCCTAATTACCTCCACGAGATCAACGTTAACTGCACTGAAAAGCATCCTGTTTGTAGGCTTTTCACAGAAAGCACAGCAAGAGTATGTGCACTGGCTGTAAGTGCCCACTGGATACACAGAAGGGTGCACTAGAGAGTTGGGCAGAAAGCCGGATAGGCCAGCTTTCTGTTCCCTCCCTCAAGTACCTGTAGTAGTGTGTGGTATGGATTCAAGAGCTGTGCTAGGCCTCCATGTTCCCAGTGTCCCTGAGGAATGTGGTTAGTGGTAGGCCCTGGCCTACCTCTCTCCTACCAATCTTAGTTGGTTCTGTGCTCAGGTTTCCTGAGTATTAGGATTTTAAGCTCTTTAGTGGAATGACTGTGGGTTGATAGCTTATAGAATTTCCCCGAGGCATGATTCTGAAGTCGTAAAAATGTTCCCTTTTCTTCCAAGAGTCTCAGTTGGAGTCACTGGTTTCTTAGTGACTGTGGTCACTGCTGGATCAATATAGTAACATTAAGAGACTGAATGAGCTCTAGATATTACCACCTCTAGGGGAAACAGGTTTACAGACAGGATGAGCTTAACTCAAGTCCCCAATACTAGTAACTGACACCACTGGGGTACGGTAGACTCTGAGTCACTGTCCTAAACTGGCCTTTTAGTGTACACTGGGAACAGACTCTGCTCTGCCAAGGAAGGGTCTGAGTATCCCCAGCTCATCCTGACCCAGGAAGACCACGCCCTCAGGGTTGCTTGGCCTCAGCACCGCTGATGTGTGCTCTGCTGGGGAGCTTCCCTGAGCACCTGTCGGTGGCACACCTGAGTTTTACTTGTTGTATGCCCAGAGTCTACTTCCCAAGTCCTGATCACTAAAACATGTCCTGACAGTGTCCAAGGACCTAGGGTGGCAAAACCACCCAACAGCTGTTGGGAAAACTACTTAGTCAAAGCAGAGCCTACAATTCTTGCAGGCCCAGGAGAAGAAAGCCGAAGGTGTAGGAGTGCTCATGTGTAAGCAAGTCAATGTGTATTTCTGGGCAGTCACTGGTTCTGCTAGCCCAATCAGGAACTGCAGGTCACTGCAGTCAGATGTGAGCCTTTCTTGATAGGAGGTAAGATTCATGCTGATGTTGAGAAATGGAAACAAGGATTGTGTTTGTGGACACAATAGTGATTGTGTGTGAGGGAGCCACTGTGCTCTCTTTACTAAAGAGCTGAGGACTGCCTTAAGGGCTGAGCTTGCATGGATTCATGGCAGCAGCTCATGTCTAGAGCTGGGCCTGACCTGGGATTAGCTCTGTGGCCATGCATTGCGACCCAAGCTCCTGAGCTTGAGTTCTGTGACTGAACAACTAGAAAATACACATAAAAAGCTAGGCTGTCATATGACATTATGGGGAAAGAGTAACATAAAAATGTTAATACTCTTGGCCCATTTTCAAGGTAAGATTGTCTCTTTGTAGCATAAACTTAGTGATAGAGGGGCAGATGGGAAAGGTCAGGCAAGATCCTCACAGCCACCTAAGGAGTGGAGGCTAGAGAAATGAAGGGGTCGGACAGACGAACAGGTACTTACCCACCACTCCTGGTCCTCTTCCCCAGTGACAATGATCACTTCCCCCTCAATAAATGTGAGCTCATCATCATTGTCTGCCTGGCAGTCATAAATGGTCTTCACACGCCTCACTTTATTTTTCCCCTGCAATTAAAAACAAAACAAAACAAAAAAAAACATGTGTGAGTAGAGAGCACATAATCAGAACAGTACTCTTCACAAGGTGCTCACCAAGCCAGGTGATTCTGTGCCCAGCCTAGGCTTTCGTGTGTGCGTGCTCGTGTGTGTGTGTGTGTGTGTGTGTGTGTGTGTGGTGATTCTGTGCCTAGCCTAGGCTTTTGTGTATGCTTTCGTGTCTGCGTGCGTGTGTGTGTGTGTGTGTGTGTGTGTGTGTGTGTGTATGTGTGTCTGTGTAGAAGACTGACACGCTTCCTGGGTACTGTACATTCTCAGGAATGGCAATCCCTCCTCTGGCTGGCATCAGCAGATAACTTTTGGCAGAGAGCAACCAATGCAAGTAGCAAGCACAACTCAGCTTTCTGGAAATGAGTGAAGAGCTCTGTCTTCCCTGTGTCCACTCTGCCCCAGTATCAGCTTGCAGGGAAATGAAGCAGAAGGTATAAAAATACTGTTTGGAAACGATGGAAAGCCAAATGTTCAGCTTCCGCATGTTGAATGTGCAGCACTGACAGATTTCTAAGTGCCTCATGCAAAACAGGCCAGGCAGGCAGGCCAGGCAGGCCAGGCAGGCCAGGGAAGCCCAGGAAGCCTGGGTCTAAACACTTGTGATTCTGACCAGTACTTTTTGGCTGAACTTCCAGTTCTGTGAAGACAGGAATATGGAAACAGAGTCTAACACCTTCTAAGGAATACTTTTAGCACCTAGTTACTGAGATCATTGGCAAAAAGAACAGCAAGTTATTCTTTAACTGTTCTGGGCCAAGTGTCTTTTCCTCTCTGTCCCTGGCATCTCTCTGGCTTTCCTGATGATCCTGGTTCCTTCCTGAGCTTCTGGGGGAGGGGTTGGGACACGTGTGCTGGTGTGCTTGGAAGATGGGTAGAACCATGGCAGCAGACGTTCATCTCAGTGCGAGACTGAGAAGGCCTGCAATGTGTTCACTTATAGGGAGTTTTAAGCGGAATACTGTCACTAACGCAGGCAGTAGGAGCTGGAGTTCTGTGCATAACAGAAAGACAAGAGCAGTAGGCAAGAGTGCTGAGGAAGGCCGGCAGGCCGGCAAGCCAACAGTGGGCTCAGGTCTGTGTGAGGATGGCCACTTTACCTTTAGTGCCGATGCGCAGCACTGGGATAATAGAAATGACCCAACAGAGACAGCTCACACAGTAGAAGTAAGAGTTTTGGTTCTCTCCCTTAATTTGTGTGTGATGGTGTGAGAGAAGAATGACAAGAGGGAAGAGGGTGGGAAGACTCTGTGAGGAACACACACTTAGAAGCTACTCAAAATTCAGGGACAGAGACTGACCCTCCAGAAGAGTGAGTTCATCCCTCGAGGCTCCTGAGTCAGAGGCACAATTGCTGAGTGTATGCTATATGGCCGCAACACACTGCTCACTGGCCACTGTGCTAGTATCACACAGGCCCTTTCTGGACTTGAAGAATCAGACCCAGAGTATGGAAGGCCATTGCTAGCTAGGCAGTTACATCATGTATTGAAGCTAGGTCTCAAAGCATGTCAGCTAGGGTCTAAATGTTCGTACCCACCAGGCTCCACATCACCCCCAATACTTCAGTAGGTGGGAGAGTGAGTGTGGCCACTGCTCTCTTCCTATGGTGGAGCATATTGCCTCCTCCCACCCTTGGGAATTGCAGTCTGAGGATGCTGTTTAGTGTTGGGGTATAGAGCACACATACAGCTCTGGATCCAGTTCCTAGCACCATGAAAGAAGTGCAGGGGCCTTGTGAGAAGAGCCTGACACTGGCTCCCACCCACCGTATTGATTTTTCTCGGCAGTGGTACAGGTGTCTCTGGCAGCGTGGGTGTGAGGTCGTTAGAGTCCTCAGATGCTTGCTTCTGGATGGCATCTCTGGACTGCACATTTGGAGACAGATCCCCGGTGTGTGACCTCTGTGTGACCTCTGAGGGTGGCTGCGCCTTGGCTGAGACATCGCCAGTCTGGGTCTTCGCCAGCAGGTCCCCCAGCTGTGGCTTGGGGGGCAGGTCCTTCATCTGCGGCTTAGGAGGTAAGTCTGAGAGCTGGGGCTTAGGGGGCAGGTCACCTAACTGGGGCTTAGGGGGCAGCTCTCCAGGCTTAGGGGGCAGCTCTCCAATTTGGGGCTTAGGGGCCAGTTCCATAGGCTTTGGGGGCAGATCCCCGAGTGGTGGTTTTTGGGGTAACTCTGTCAACTGTGATGATTTCTGAAAAGTCTCAGGTGGGATGTTGGCTCTGTCGAGGGAGAGATGATGGCTGGTCTCTGTCTTCCTTAGTGCCACTGTGGAAAATGATGACAAGAGAGGAGTCACGGCACAGAGAAGATGAAGGTGGACGGCATCACGGTCACGGAACAAAGGGCAAACACTATCCAGAGTACTAACCTGAGTGAGCGCTGGGGAGGAGCAAGCCCAAAGCTGGCCCACATCTAGCCCAGGCCAGGAGAAAGTCGGAAGCTGAGAAAGATCTACATTAGAGTGCACAGCTCTGGGCCTTCACTAAGCCCGTGTGTGCTGACCACATCAATCCAGAATTAAAGAACACATAATGTGATTTATGAAAAGAAGAATTCCTTATATGTCACTCTCCTAATACATTTAGTCATTTAGAAATTGTTAAGTATTTTCTCCTAGATTGTTGCTGGTTTGTTTGTTTGCTTTGCTTTTCTGGACAGGGTTTCTCAGTGTAGCCCTGGCCATCCTGGAACTCTCTCTGTAGACCAGGCTGGACTTGAACTCAGAGATTTACCTGCCTCTGCCTCCCTAGTGCTGGGATTAACGCTGTGTGCCACCATACTCTGCTATCTCCTGTATTTTCCCATAGGTAAAAGTTTTTAAATATATTATTTAGCAAAAGCATTTGCCATGTTATTTAAGTTTACTAGAAGTACAGCTACGCAGAGAAACCCTGTTGATAAACCAAAAAACAAACAAGCAAACAAAAGTACAAAGTTCCTTGTGAAGGGGCGTGGCATTCAATTCTCTAGCTGTGTTTATTTCCCCTCATTTTATGACTTTCTCAGTACCGGCAAGAGGTGTCTTTTGTTGCTCGCCCACCACCATGGCACCATGTTAAACTCTGGTGACACATATGGTCTGATGAACATGTCACACTATACCCAGTGCTATATTATGCATTGTCTAAAACTGCTTTTGCCATTTCATGCGCTTGGACAGTTCTAGGTCAATGTCTCCTATTCTCTAACAGATGCCGCATCTGGAAAATTCCACTCTGTACAATCATCCTGGTAATAATGTAGGAACTTGAAGAATAACACTTGTGAACTCTTAGGACATTCTAGCTCACTAACTCACTATGTGTGGTGGTTTGAATGAGAATGGCCCTCACAGGCTCATATTTGAACACTTAGTTCCCAGTTATTATAACTGTTTAGGAAGGTTAGGAGGTGTGGCCTTGTTGAAGGAGGTATGTTCTCTGAGATTTCAAAAGCCCATGCCAGGCTCACGGTCTCTTTCTCTCTGCCTGCTGCCTACAGGTCAGAAGTAAAGCTCTCAGCTATGATTCCAGAGCCATGCCTATGGACTTCTTGCAATGATGACTATGAATGAACCCTCTAAAACTGTAAGCAAACCCCCAATTAACTGCTTTCTTTTATAAGACTCAGCATGGTGTCTCTTCAAGAGCAATACAATAGTAACTAACACACCTCGTCAGTATATAACTTTGATCAAATTATGCAACCTTTCTGAGTTTCAACTTCCTCACCTCTAAAACTCTTGTCTCAAAGGATGATCATGACGATGGCATGAATTAGTCAGTAAAAAGAATTTACAGTGAGGGCACGAATGGCGTCAGTACTCTATGGGGCAACGTTATTGTTTTACTAAGTAGGGTTCCTGGAGGCCAAGTAAGAGTTGTAGTCTTATGACTGTTTTTTTTTATTTTTTTATTTTTTTGGTTTTTGGAGATAGGGTTTCTCTGTGTAGCCCTGGCTGTCCTGGAACTCACTCTGTAGCCCAGGCTGGCCTTGAACTCAGAAATCCGCCTGCCTCTGCTTCCCAAGTGCTGGGATTAAAGGCGTGCGTCACCACTGCCCTTGCTATGACCGTGGGAGCCGGGCACTTAGTGTGTGCTCATGAAGGTACATCAAGGAGCCATACCAAGGGTGCTGCCCTCACACTGTAATGTGTTTAGAAAAAGCATCCTCAGAAGAGAGGGCCAAGGACAAAGAGGGGATGCCTCAGTGCTTTCCAGCAGTCCTGAGAATGCTCTGCTAATGACCTGCCATGTTCCTCTTTAACGGTGTGAAGCTCAGAGAAACCTGCTCCTGGGCTGCCCCATGTGGCATGGCTCAAAAAATAAAGCTGGGGTTAGAGAGATGGCTTGGTTAAGAGCACTGGCTGCTCTTCTGGAGGACCCAGGTTTGATTCCCAGCACCCACATGGCACCTTACAACAGTCTATAACTCCAGTTCCAGAGATCCAATGTCCTCTTCAGGCTTTCACAGGCACATGGTGCACAGATATACACAAAGACAAAAGACTCATACACATAAATATAAAAAATTAAAACCAAAATTAAAGCTACACTAGTTATGTCCCTCTGGAGGCACAGTCCAGGACTGGGATCCATGGTGGCTCATGAGGGAAGCATGGGACCACAGGAGCCTATGCTCTGAGTGTTACAGAAGTTTCAAGAAACTGCCACAAAGGGACTCAGCTTTGACAATAACCAAACCATCAGTGTGCCATGTAGGACCCAGGCTGCAGCTGAAGGAATGGACCTCAGTTATGATGAGAGCAGCTACAAGCCTCTCTGTGTAGAATGATAATAGCGACTCAGAAAATGCTTTGCAAAAGCATGAATCTGCATATGGTGACAGCTGCCAGAAACCCAGGAGAGAGGAACATGAGAAAGGAACACTGGGGATGCAAAGAGCAAGATCCAGAATGCAAGCTCTGTGGGTTCTGAAGCATTGATGGTATGATGCAGGCACTGTAGTCTGTGTGACTTGAGAGTCTCCTCAAGGTCTACATGTGCAATGTTGTCTTGGTTCTGAGGTAGTATGGGTGAGACAAGGTCATGAGGGTGTAACTCCCGTGACTGGATTCTGGTGGCCTCATAAGAATAGAGCACACAGACATATACATACTCCCTGTTTTCAGCCTTGTGATTTCCCAGGTCAGCCACAAGGCAGGCAGTTGCATCAAATGATGCGGTCCCTAGACTTGACACTTCTGGAACTGTCAACCTAAATAAGGTACTTTTCTTCAGAAGGCTACGAGTCTCAGAAATTTTATTTTACCACTGATACATAGAAAAATAAACAGAAGTACTTTAATCTAAGAGATAGACTGACTATATTTTATTCTGTTCCTTATTCAAATAATTTGTTTAAAAAAGCCACGTATGAGACAATTGAGGTGAAAGAACTTTTTTGATTATTTTTTTGTTGTTGTTGTTTTTCGAGACAGGGTTTCTCTGTATAGCCCTGGCTGTCCTGGAACTCACTCTGTAGACCAGGCTGGCCTCGAACTCTGTTTTTTGATTTTTTAAGATATGAAGACTGGGTCGCACACACATGAAATGACATGATGTTTGGGATCTGCTATGGAATGACAATGGATTACTAAGTAGGGAATCAGACAAAAGACCAGGGAAATGCTCTCCAGCATGGAAGATGAAGAGCCCCTGGAAGGCTATCTTACAGTTTGGTTTTTATTTTTGCATTTTTTAGCAAGTTTGTTATGGAGAAATTTCAAAACAGTGAAAATACTGATAGAGAAGTGGGGGTATTCTGGGGAGCACAGATCAGGATGGGAGATCTAGTAAACATGGCTGTGTTCTGATGGAAGAATTCTGATGGAGGACAGTGATGCCAGAGGGGCCAGGAACTGGAGTGCAGTCCTGATCACAGACTACTGAGGCACAGGGTAGTGGCAGGGGCAGGCTTGTACCTTGCAGAAACTGTGTCTTTTTTTTTTTTTTTTTTTTTTAAAGGACAGTGTTAAGGGAGGGTGACACTTGTGAGGGGCATCTATCTGGCAGCAGGGGACTTCATGAGGTCATGGTCAGTGACTGCCACTATGGTTATTCCTATAGGCTCTGTCCCAAGTCAGAGCACACATAGGGTCAGCCACTGAGCACACAGCAGTGGTGGAATGGCGGATATCAAGGAGAGCTTTTTCTGTTGGACTCACACTGGGCCAGGATGGGAAGGGTGTGAAGGAGACAGAGGCAGAGTAGCAGCAGCCACAGGGGGACTAAGAATCTTTTGTTTTCGAATCTTGGAGAAGCAAGCAGCAAGGCAGGTAGAAGTAGTTAGTGGTCATTATGAGAGACAGGGCGGAATCTGGGCAAAAGCACCAGGAGCCACCAAAGACTGCGGCTGCACTCGGGACAAAGTCTGAAAATCACCACCACTCTGACCAAGACAGACTGGGTGAGCAGAGAAGCCAGCCTTCCTGCTCCTCAGTCAGTAGCCTCGGGTGATTCAGCCACTGTGGCAGGAGCACAGCCCTACTGCAGATTCGCCACCTGACAGAGAGCTCTGCAGAGTGGTACAACTTGATGTCCCTACATTAACCTTGAGTTTGCCTTCTCCTGAAGCACTGAGCTGGGGCCAGTTCTGCTGTGGACACTGAGCACAGGCAGTGACAACCTGGAGCCATCAGAGTCCCTCTGAGCATTTACCCAGATCGAACAGAGGCCTGCTAGTTGGAGGCATTTACAAGGACCTAATGAAGCAGGCACTTCAGATGGGGCTTCACGACTCCAAAGGCAAGTGGAGCTTTCTCTGTGCACCCATTTGTGTAGTAAGAGGCTGAAATTTCGTTAATAAATGAGAAGCATGGTCAAGACTTCAGAAGATTTGGTCAGGGAGCCAAGTGTGTGCTTGGCAAAGCAGCAGCATTGTAGACACTGGTTTCCTGTGCTTCCCAGGCACAGGTGTCCCTGCTCTGCATGACAGATGCCATCCCAGGGAAGGCTGCCTTGTGAGGGGGCCATTTGAAGCATGACCTCACTCTGTCCTTACACAACCTCAGCACTACAGATGAGTGCTCCATGTGGTAAAGTTAACGAGTCTCACAAGGTTTGAGTGGAACAGCAGTACCTGAGGGTTAGCAGTGTGTCTTCTGAGAAGGGTTATTTTCTCAGGGAAACTACAGTTGCTAGAGTGACAGGTTCAGGCTTTACTTTCATTTAACAAATATTTGTTGGGCACTTTCTCCATACTGCTCCAGACACCTGGGACAGATCAGCAAATGAAAGAGGCAGTACTCTGTCCTCAGGAGAGGTAGTGACACTTTAGTAACATGTGAATATGAAGAGGAGGAGTCTTACCTTTCTGAGGTAGTTTAGGAAGTACTCTCGGGCCAAGGGCAGTCTTAGCAGAACTGGTGCTGATTAACAAATAACAGATGTTTAGAATCTAAAAGTGCCATTTTCCAACACTGACCTATGACTCAGGTTAATTAAAGGGTTTTCTTTTTGAGACAGGGTCTTAGTCTTCCTATGTTGTCCTGGCTGGCCTGGAAGTCACTATGTAGAGCTCTACCTGCCTCTGCCTTCTCAGTGATGGGATTAGAGGTGTGTGCTATCATGCCAAAATTCAAACTTCTTTACTAGGCCTGGAGAGATGGCTCAGAGGGGAAAGGTGCAGTACCATCAGCCAAATCTCTAGAACCCATGGAGAGGTGGAAGGAGAGAGCTGACTCCACAAGACTTGTCCTCTTAATTCCACAAGCCCAGCGGAGCATGCTGCCTTTTTCATATCTCTCTGTCTGTCTCTGTCTGCCCCCCCTCTCCCTCTCCCTCCCTCTCTCTCTCTCTCTCTCTCTCTCTCTCTCACACACACACACACACACACACACATCTATCTCTAATCCTAACAAAGATAATTTAACAAAAGATTATGGTGTTCTTTTTATATATTGGCTGGCCTAGATGGAGAAATACTTGGAAAAAGTGAGGAAAAGCCAACTAAGCCCCTAATTTCAAAGCTTTGTTTGGAGGTGACCATGTGTGAAAGCTCTGGGCACTCTGCACACTGTGAGGCTTGATGTCATACACAGAAGTACTTCATCTCACATCATTCCAAAGGCAGCCCTCTTCACCCTCCTTCCAGAGACAGCCTGACTGTACATATCCTCGATGGCAGTCCAGCCCTGCCCTGCAGTGGCCTCTCGTTGGAGGACATGCAAATAAGTAGGGGAAGTAACACCTAAGTCCCTGGTCCAAGTCGTGTTGTTTGAATAATCAAATATGACATCTGCTAGCTGGAAGCCACTACTTCCCCTTCACAAGAGGAGGAAATGCTCCGCAGGGGTTCCAAAGAACACCTTGTAGTATTCAAGGAGCAAGAACAGGCAAGCACCTGGCATGCACCTCTGAGAATCCCTTACGGGCCTCAGGCCTCTTCCTCTGTCCCCTGGTGTTCCAAGAGTTGGCTGACTTTTATTTTCTAGCAAGCTAACTATCAAACAAAAGGAGTCAAAGAAAGAGGATGTGATAGGAGTTCCCTTTTCTGCCTGGCCCTTAGATTCCCTACCCTCTCCAGCTCTTGGGCAATACAACCTCCCGCTCTTGGGGGCAGGGAATAGCCACGCTCAGAGGAAGCTCCCAGGACATGAGAAACAGTGATTAGGAGAGGGCCGGGTTTCCATTCTTGACTGTGGTTTCCTCATGTTTTGCCTTAGCATCCTCTTGGGGAGGTACAGCTGCCTAATCAGTCACCCTTGAACACAGGTAAGGCCAAAGCCTAGAGGATCAGAGTCCTTTCAGGAGCACCTGTTCCAGCACCACACAGGGGTGGCCTGATACCATCAGAAAACATATACATTTACATTATAATTCATTACAGTAGCAAAATTACAGTTATGAAGTATCAATGAAACTAATTTTATGGTGGGGATCACCACAACATGAGAAGCTGTATTAAAGGTTGCAGCATTAGGAAGGTCGAGATGAGATCTGGTGTTCTAGTGTGCTCTGGGTGGGAATGGGTCTAGTTCATAGCAACTCGATCCTGTTTACAAATACTTTGTGAGCACTTGAAGTCCCACTGCAGCTACAGAGGAAGAGTAAGAATGACGCCAGGCTGTAGGTGAGTGAAGGTATGCAGAGCCACTCTGCCATCTGTTCCACCACTTAACTTCTCTGAAATAAGACTGTGCTAATT
>JADRCD010214507.1:40036-54066 GCA_019843815.1 Montemys delectorum | reverse complement strand
AGAGAGAGAGAGAGAGAGAGAGAGAGAGAGAGAGAGAGAGAGAGAGAAGATGGGGCAAGGAGATCATGAATGTGAGTAGTCAATATAAGGACAAATTCAACTGAAATGCACAACTAAACAATAATGAGACAATTTGAGCCAGTCACCAGGTTCAGTGCCTAATTCTGGGTGCTATTCTTTCTACTGTCTAACAATTCCATTCTACCTAGAATAACATTTCCCATGAAATAACAAAACAATCCCCAAAAGGTGTTAATCTTCTACTTTCCTCTATTTTCCTCATGTTGGCCTTGCTTATTACAAAACAAATCAACCAACCAACCAACAAACAAAGAAAAAAAAAAAACAAATTAATAGAAGTCACATTTAAGAGAACTAACCTAAGGGTTTCCTGAGAATTATCAGATACTGACATCTAGTGGAAGTGAAAATCCATGGCTACAAAATAGTTTTAGTAAGCCTGCATCCTAAGTGTTAAGCTAAGTCCAGATGCAAATGCAGAAAGGCACACAGATCGGTATGTATATCTTATTTATATGCTCCATTACACTTCTGCATGTGTCAACCCTTTGATATTTATAAAAAAACTGAAAAAAATTGGTGGAATGTATTGTTTTGACTGGATACTCAGTATGCACTGTCAAGAGCTGAAGAACTGAAGAAAATCCACATTTCCTCTGTCTCTATTTCTGTCTCTGACCCTTCTTCCTTCATTTCTTCCTTTCTTTCTTTCTTCCTTTCTTTCTTTCTTTCTTTCTTTCTTTCTTTCTTTCTTTCTTTCTTTCTTTCTTTCTTTCTTTCTTTTTTTCTTTCTTCCTTCATTCCCTCCTCCCTTCTTTTGGGTCTGTGGATTATAGCATGCACTTTATGGCTAATATCCACTTATAAGTGATTACACAAAATGTATGTTCTTTTGAGTCTGGGTTACCTCACAAAGGATTATATTTTTCTAGTCCCATCTGTTTGCCTGCAAATTTCATGTTTTCCTTGTTTTTAATAGCTGAGTAGTACTCCATTGTGTAAATGAGCCACATTTTTTTTATTCATTCTTCAGTTGAGAAGTATCTGGGTTGTTTCCAATTCCTGGTTTTTATGAATAAAACTGCCATGAACATAGCTGAACAAGTGTCCTTTTGGTATGGTGAAGCAACTTTTATGTAGATGGCCAAAGTGTTTTACCTGGGTTTTGAGATAGAAATTTCCCATTTTTCTGAAAACCAACCAAATTTTCACTCCCATCAGCAGTGGAAGAGTTCTCCCCTTCTCCATGTCCATGTCAGTATGTGTTGTCACTTACTTTTTGAACTTATCCATTTTGATAAGATAGAATGCCAGAGGTTTTTGATTTGCATTTCCCTGAATACTAAGGACGTTTAATATTTCTTTGAGTATTTCTCCACCAGTAAAAATTCTGTTGAGAATTCTGTTCTTTTTTCATAATGTATAGTTTATTTACATTATCTCGCCAAAGCAGCTCCCTTCCCTCCCCTCCTCTGAGTGTCATCCTTACAAATCCTTCCACCCACTACCCTTATGCTTCTTTTCAAAGAAGTGCATGGCCCGCTTGTGTTCCAATCCAGGCTGGAACATCTCGTCCCAATAAGACTAAGCACCTCCTCTCCCACTGAGCTCTAACAAGGCAGTCCAGGTAGAGAAAGGGGATCCAATTGCAGGGAATAGAATCAGAGACAGTCCCCTCTCCAATTGTAAGGGTATCCATATAATGATCAAGCTGCATATTAGCTACAAATGTGGGGATGACCTAGGTCCAGCTCCTGCATGCTCTTTTGTTGATTTTTAAAGAAGTGGGTATTTCTGGTTTGATTGGAGAGCAGAAGGGCAAGGTTTCAGTTGTGCCCTGTGATATTTTTCTGGAAACTCTTATGATGGGATGTTTTGATGAACCAGACATGTGAGGGAATGTTTTTAAGGGTTTCTTATGTATAATATACTTCCATCTGGAAATAGCTTTTTCTTTTCCAACTTGTAACTCCTTGATCTCCTTTAGCTGTCTTTTTTGCTCTAGCTAAAACTTCACATACTATATTGAAATAATGAAGGGACTGGACAGCCTTGTCTTGTCCCTGATTTTAGTGAAATTGCTTTATGTTTCTCTCTGTTTAATTTGATGTTGGCTATTGGCTTGCTGTATACTGCCTTTTTTGTGCTTAGTTATGTGCCTTGAATCCTTGATCTCTCCAAGACTTTTTAACATAAAATGATGTTGAATTTTGTCAAAGGATTTTTAAGCATCTAATAAGATAATCATGTGGCTTTTTTCTTTCACATTGTTAATATGGTGGATTACATTGATGGATGTTTGTATGTTGAATCATCTTTGTATCCCTGGGTGAAGCCTATTTGATCATGGTGGATGATGTTTTTGATGTTTTCTTGTATTCAGTTTGTGAGTGTTTTATTGACTATTTTATGACAATTTTCATAGGGGAAATTGGTCTGACATTCTCTTGTTCTGTTGAGTCTTGCTGTGGGTTAGGTATCAAGGTGACTGTGACCTCATAGAATGAGTTTGACAATGTTCCTTTTGTTTCATTCTTGAGGAATAGTTTTAGGAGCATTGGTATTAGCTTTTCTTGGGAAATCTGATAGGATTCTATCTAAGAGCACCTAGCCATTAGCTTTTTTTGATTGGGATTATTTTAATGACTGCATCTATTTCTTTAGGGATCATAGAAATATTTAAATCATCTACCTGATGTGATTTGTATCCAGAAAGTTACCAGTTTGATTTAGAGTTTCCAGTTTTGTGGAGTATAGGTTTTTGAAGTAAGGCCTAATGATTTCCACACTGTCTGTTTTTATGTCTCCCTTTTCATTTCTGATTTTCTTAATTTAGATACTATCTTTCTGTTGTTTAGTTAGTTTAGTTAAGGGTTTGTGTATCTTGCTGATTTTCTCAAAGAACCAGCTCTGGGTTTCCCTGATTCTTTCAACTTTTTCTTTGTTTCTAATATCTTGATTTCATCTTTGAGTTTGATTATTTCCTGCCTTCTACTCCTCTTGGGCTTGTTTGCTTTGTTGTTGTTATTATTGTTTAGAGCTTTCATGTGAGCTGTTAAGTTGCTTCTGTGAGATCTCTTTAACTTCTCACTAAGTTCAAGGCACTTAGTGCTATGAACTTTCCTGTTAGCACATCTTTCATTGTGTCTCTTAAGTCTGGGTACATTGTGCCTTCATTAACATTGAATTCTACAAAGTCTTTAATTTCTTTCTTTATTTCATTGTTGACCCAGTGGTTATTGAGTAGAGAGTTGTTCACTGTCTATGAGATTGTAGGATATCTGTTGTTTCTGTCATTGTTAAAGTCCAGCTTTAAACCATGGTGATTTGATGAGATGCAAGGGATATTTGAAAAATTGAATTTGTTGAGGCTTGCTTTGTGACCGAATATATGGTCAGTTTTGAAGAAGATTCCCTGAGGTAGGAGAAGTTATATATCTTTTTCTTTTTGGGTGAAAAGTACCATAGATTTATACTTGTTTCATGAATCATTTGATTCATAACCTTGGTTGGTTTTATTCTTTTTTGTTTAGTTTTTGTCTGCTTAAAAATTTCCTCTGTTAGAGTGGAGTGTTTTTTTTTTCTAAGAAATTTTTTATTAGATATTTTCTTTATTTACATGTCATATGATTTCTCCTTTCCCAGTTTCCCCTCTTTAAAAAAAAAAAAAAAAACAAACAAAACCAACAACAAGAACAAACCACTGTTCCCTCCCCCCTCCCCCTGCTGGCCACCCCACCCTCTCCTGCTTACTGGCCCTGGTATTCCCCTACACTGGGGCACAAAACCAATTGTGATAAAAGCTGCATGGTATTGGTACAGTGACAGGCAGATAGGTAAATGGAACATAATTGAAGATCCATAAATGAACCCATACACCCATGCTCACTTGATCTTGGACAAAGGAGCTAAAACCATAAAGTGGAAAAAAGACAGCATTTTCAACAAATGGTGCTGGCTCAACTGGTGGTTAGCATGTAGAAGAATGCAAATCAATCCATTCCTATCTCCTTGTACAAAGCTCAAGTCCAAGTGGATCAGCCACATCAAACCAGATACACTGAAACTAATAGAAAAGAAAGTGGGGAAGAGCCTCAAGCACATGGGCACAGGGGGAAATTTCCTCAACAGAACACCAATAGCTTATGCTCTAAGATCAAGAATTGACAAATGGGACCTCACAAAGTTGCAAAGTTTCTGTAAGGCAAAAGACACTGTCAATAGGACAAAACGGCAATCAACAAATTGGGAAAAGATCTTTACCAATCCTATATCTGATAGAGAGTGGAGTCTTATGGTGTCCCACTCTTAATTTTTGGAGGAGGGGTCACCGAGTAATGGTAACCTTCAGTAATGTTTCTTTAATGAATGTGAGTATTCTTGTATTTTGTGCTTGATCAAATTTAGATGTCATCTTGGTGATTTTTTTATTTGATGTGTATGAAATATCCTTTTTCATATCTTTTAACAATTTTTGGTTGAAATCATATTTTATTAGATATTGGCATAGGTACTTCAGCTTGTTTTTTGGGTGTGTTTGCTTAGAAATCTCGTTTGAAGCACTTTAATTTGGTATATGTTCATATTTATTGCTGAGGTGCGTTTCTTGTATACAGCAGAATGCTAGATCCTGTAAACATATCCAGGCTGTTAGTCTTTTTCATTTTATTGGGGAACTGAATCCATTTGTTTTCAGAGACATTAATGACCAATGACTGTTTATTTCTGCTATTTTGATGGTGATGGTGGTAGTATGTGTGTATGTATTTGTGATTCTCTTCTCTTGATTTTAGTTGTGTTGTGGGAAAAAATAAGAAAAGAAGCATTATGTTCCTGCAATACTGCTGGACACTAGCAACTCTCTGCCCCATGGGGCATGCCAGGCCATGGGGCACTGGCAGGCAATGACTGACCTATTTTTATCTAGGGAAGTTTCTGACTCAGAACTCCACAATCTCTTCACCTTGATAGGTTCCCACTGGCAAGTTATTACCATATCAACCCTGTGCTTCAAATCTCCCATGGCATTGTGGTACACCTCAGGCAAACCCAGGCTTTGCCATCATACCTTTCTTCCTTCCTTCCTTTCTTCCTTCCTTTCTTTCTTTCTTTCTTTCTTTCTTTCTTTCTTTCTTTCTTTCTTTCTTTCTTTTTCTTTTAAATTTTTTATTAGATATTTTATTTATTATATGTTGTACAATAGCTCCTTTGCCAGTTTCCCCTCTAAAAACCAAACCAAAACAAAAAACAAGAACAAACCCTTGTTCCTTCCCTCCTCCTCCCTCCCCGTGCTTGTCACCCCACCCTCTCCTGCTTACTGGCCCTGGCATTCCCCTGTACTCGGGCATAGAACCTTCACAGGGCCAAGGGCTCCTCCTCCCACTGATGACCAACTTGGCCATCCTCTACTATACATATGCTGCTGGAGCCATTGGTCCCACCATGTGTATTCTTTGGTTGGTGGATTAGTCCCTGTGAGCTCTGAGGGTACTAGTTAGTTCATATTGTTGTTCGTCTTAAGGGGCTGCAAACCCTTCAGCTCCTTGGGTCCTTTCTCTAGCTCCTTCATTGGGGACCCTGTACTTAGTTTAATGGATGGCTGTGAACCTCTACCTTTGTATTAGTCGGGTACTGTCAGAGCCTCTTACTAGACAGCTATATCAGTCTGGATTGTCCTTCCTTCAATCTCTGCTCCATAGTTAGTCTCTGCAACTCCTTCCATGGGTATTTTGTTCCCCCTTTTAAGAAAGAATGAAGTATCCACTTCTTCTTGGTTTTCCTTCTTCTTGAGTTTCTTGTGGTTTGTAGATTGTACTTTGTGTATTCTGATCTTCTGGGCTAATATCCACTTATCAGAGAGTGCATACCATGTGTGTTCTTTTGTGATTGGGTTACCTCACTCAGGATGATATTCTCCAGATCCATCCATTTCCCTAAGAATTTCATAAATTCATTGTTTTTAATAGCCAAGTAGTACTCCATTGTATACATGTACCACAATTTTTGTATCTATTCTTCTGTTGAGTGATATCTGGGTTGTTTCCAGTTTCTGGCTACTATAAATAAGGCTGCTATGAACATGGTGGAGCAGGTGTCCTTATTACATGTTGGAGCATCTTCTGGGTATATGCCCAGGAGTGGTATAGCTGGGTCCAACTGGCAGTTAGCATGTAGAAAAATGCAAATCGGTCCGTTCCTATCACCTTGAACAAAGCTCAAGTCCTAGTGGATCAAGGACCTCAACATAAAACCAGATACACTGAAACTAATAGAAAAGAAGATGGGGAAGAGCCTTGAGCACATAGGCACAAGGGAAATTTCCTCAACAGAATACCAATAGCTTATGCTCTAAGATCAAGAATTGACAAATAGGACCTCAAAGTTGCAAAGCTTCTGTAAGGCAAAAGACACTGTTAATAGGACAAAATGGCAACCAACAAATTGGGAAAAGATCTTTACCAATCCTATATCTGATAGATGGATAATATCCAATATATACAAAGAACTCAAGAAGTTAGACTCCAGAGAACCAAATAACCCTATTTAAAAATGGGGTACAGAGCTAAACAAAGAATTCTCAACTGACGAATACCAAATGGTTGAGAAGCACCTAAAGAAATGTCCAACATCCTTAGTCATCAGGGAAATGCAAATCAAAACAACCCTGAGATTCCACCTCACATCAGTCAAAATGGCTAGGATAAAAAACTCAGGTGACAGCAGATGCTGGAGAGGTGGTGGAGAAAGAGGAATAGTCCTTCATTGCTGGTGGGATTGCAAGCTGGTACTCTGGAAATCAGTTTGGCAGTTCCATACCTTTCTTTCTTAAACCCAGATGAACCACCTCATCACAGAAAACACAACACAAACTTAGTTCAGAAATGACTGTAACTCAATCACTTGGCTCAACAACTAGTCTTGTAAGCCTTATTAAAGCTAAATCCTCTGGTGGCAAATCCTGAAGAATCTGCCATTGAAACCAAGAGCCACTAGTAATTACATCTTGTCCTCACAATATGCCTGTATAAAAAGGGACCTAATTCTCTCCTGCTTCCTCTCTTCCCCTCTCCAACCCAAAAGTCCTGCATACTTGCCCAGCAGTTGTCTCCTTTATTCATTATGGGATTGGTTCACAAGAAGTCATCTGAGTATGACTCACTCCTTGTTTGTAGCCCATTCCAGGAATTATCATCAATATACAAACAGCATCAGACCCATTCACAACATACTTGTATAAAATTATTTATTTCTTATGTGGTTTTTAGGTATAGCTATGTTTATTGTTCTGTAGTTTTCCTTCAAGTATACTCTGTAGGGCTGGAGTAGTGGAAAGATATTGTTTAAATTTGGTTCTGTCATGGCCTATCTTGCTTTCTCCACCTATGGTGATTATGGCCTCTTAGGATCTGCAAGACATATTCCTAGCCTTTCTTGCTTTATGATTCTGTGGAGAAGTCATGTGTAATTCTCAATGGTCAACCTTTATATATTACTTGAATTTTTTCCCTTCCAACTTTTTAATATTCTTTATTTGTTTTGTACATCTAGTGTTTGGATTATTATGTGACACTAGAATTTCTTTTGTGGTTCAATCTCCTTGATGTTCTGTATACTTCTTGTACATTTATAGGCATCTATGTCTTTAGGAAATTTTTCTACTATGATTTTGTTGAAGATATTTTTGGGTCTTCTACTTCTTTTATTCCTATTATTCTTAGATTTGTTATTTTTACAGAGTCCCAAATTTCCTGGGTGTTTGTCTCAATAACTTTTTATATTTAATGTTTTATTTGACTGATGTATCAATTTCTTCTTCCATATTTTCTATGCCTGAGATTCACTCTTCCATATTGTATTCTATTGGTGATGCTTGCTTCTGGAGTTTTTATTCTTTTTCCTAGGTTTTCCATCTCCAGCACTGGCTCAGTTTATGTTTTCTATATTGCTTCCACTTCAATTCTTAATTCTTAGGCAATGTTATTCATTTTATTTATTTCCTTCATGTGTTTGATTATACAGTACATTTAATGTCTTCTTAAAGAGATTTTTTGAAAGCCTCTATCATTTTTATAAGACTGATTTTACAGTCATTTTTTGTGCTTCCACATAAAACAAGCAAGGGTATCCATAGCTTGCTTGAGCTGGATAGTTGTCCTCTGATGGTACAATGTTGCCTTGGTTCTTTCTGAATGTATTCTTTTGTTATCCTTTAGCTATCTGTTTTCTCTGCTCCTGGTGTTGGTTGGATGATCCTGATGCAAATGAGACTTTTGTGCTATCTGTGTCCCAGGCTTACCCAACAGGCAAGGGATTGGTGTGAGATGGTTCCAAGCTGGTTGCTCTTAGGGTCCTCAGCAGCACTCTGCAGGGAAACAGGATGCTCCTGCAGTCCCACAGCCCTCATTAGGATAGCAGCTGAGACCAGATCCAGAGACAGTTTGGATTTTTAAAAAAATTATGTTTGCTGTCAGAGACATTCTAGCTTGATGTTCTCCTCCTTTTTCCTTCTTCCTTAATTTTGCTTTTCTTCCTCTCTCCCTTCCTTCTTTTCTTTTTGTTTTACTCCCTCCCCTTTTCTTTTCTATACCCTTATAGTTGGAAAACAACATTTTGTACTTTCCATTTCTCCATGAATTATTGAAATATCTCATTGATGAATATTCATTATATCTTATTATAGAAAGATGATTGCATTGAACACTTCCTTTATTTTATCCCAATTATGTATTTTTGCCTGGATCTCTCTTCAAGTTCATCAAATTCATTTTACAAACAGCCCTCTAAGCATGAACTCCCTTCCTTCTGGGATTTACATTAATTTTTCTAGGACACTGCTCTGACAAGAGTTCTGTGGCAAGAAAATTGTAAAATAATATTAGCTTGGCTACTTTGAATTGTGTCAAATAGCTCCTTAAAAATTAAGAAAAGTGGAAACAAGGAAAAATAAAGACATATTCTAACTCTCATTTTAATTAAAAGCACCGAAGGTAGGTTAGAGGAATGTTTGGTAAAATTTAAAACAGGTTTCACCATCTGTAAAAGAGGTCCTGATGAAGAATGGCAGAGGATGCTTTAAATCTGATCTACACTATCTGTGACTTTCTCTAACTTTTTATGTAACCTATGTTCCCATGCCTGCGGTGGATTGCAAAATATGGACAAAACTAAAAGTCAGAATTTTTTATTCTCTCATATATTACATTTCTAGCAGTTTCCATTCCCTCCCACAGAGACCTCCCAGACCTCCCATGGATATTAACCAAACATGGCATATCAAGTTACAATAAGATGATATACCTCTCCTCATATTAATGGTAGATTGAGCAACCTATTAGGAGGATAAGGTACCAAAAACAGATAAACGTTTCAGAAATACTCCAATTTTCCCTGTTAGGAGTCCCACAGAACACCAAACTATAACCATAACATATATGCAGAGGGCCTAGGTCAGACACATGCAGGCTCAGTGATTGTTGGTTCAGGCTTAGTGAGTCCCTGTGAGTTCAGGTTTGTTGATTCTACAGGTTTCCTTGTATCCTTGACCCCTTGGCCTCCTATAATTATTCCTGCTCCTCCACTGCAGGATTTCCTGAGCTCTTTAAGTTATGGGTGGTGCCATCCCTGGGCTGAGTTCTATAAGAAAGCAAGGTGAGCAAGCCAAGGGGAAGCAATCCAGTAAGCACCATTCCTCCATGTCCTCTGAATCAGATCCTGCCTCCAAGTTCCTACCCTGTGTGAGTTCCTGTCCTGATTTTATTTGGTGATGAACAACAATATAGAAATATAAGCTGAATAAGCCTTTTCCTCCCCAATTTGCTTCTTGGTCATGATATTTTTGTGCATGAGTTCAAACCCTTACTAAGACATATAGATCTACCTCAAGAGCCATATATATCATTCCTAGGTATATACCCAAATGACACTGTTCTACCAAAAGACACTTGCTCAATTATCTTCATAGTATCTACAGTTTGACTCCTAAACATGGGGCCTCAAGAATTATCCAAGCTCACTAGTGGAGTTACCAGATCAGCACTAACATGGGCTGTTTGTGTCCTACAATCTGTCTGGTATCTTGGGAGATCTGCATCTTACTTTCTTTTTTTCTTTCCTTATGAATGTTTATTTATTCTGAGTTAAATTTTGAGTTGACCTTTATTTGTCTCAGAGCAATTGGGTTACATCATTTATTTTCAGTGTACATGGTAGTCTTCCTCTAATATACAATCCTGGTATATTTCATATACCCAAAATATGCTCCAACATACAATAAGGACACATGCTCCACTATGTTCATAGCAGCCTTATTTATAATAGTCAGAAACTGAAAACAACCCAAATGTCCCTCAACAGAGGAATGGATACAGAAAATGTGGTACATCTACACAATGGAGTACTACTCAGCAATTAAAAACAATGAATTTATGAAATTCTTAGGGAAATGGATGGATCTGGAGAATATCATCCTGAGTTTGGTAACCCAATCACAAAAGAACACACATGGTATGCACTCTCTGATAAGTGGATATTAGCCCAGAAGATCAGAATACACAAAGTACAATCCACAAACCACAAGAAACTCAGGAAGAATGAAGACCAAAATGTCTATACTTTGTTCCTTCTTAAAAGGGGGAACAAAATACCCATGGAAGGAGTTGCAGAGACAAACTTTGGAGCAGAGACTGAAGGAAGGACAATCCAGAGACTGCTCCACCTGTGAATCCTTTCCATATTCAATCATCAAATCCAGACACTATCATGGATGCCAGCATTTGCTGGCTGACAGGAGCCTGATATCGCTGTCTCCTGAGAGACTCTGCCTGTACCTGACTAATACAGAAGTAGAGGCTCACAGCCATCCATTGGACTGATCACAGGGTCCCCAATGAAGGAGCTAGAGAAAGGTCCCAAGGAGCTGAAAAGTTTGCAGCCCATTAGGATGAACAACAATATGAACTAACTAGTACCCTCAGAGCTCACAGGGACTGAACCACCAACCACAGAATACACATGATGGGACTCACGACTCCAGAAGCATATATATATATAGCAGAGGATGGCCTAGTTGGTCATCAAGGGCAGGAGAGGCCCTTGGCCCTGTGAAGGTTCTATGCCACAGTGCAGGGGAATGGCAGGGCCAGGAAGTGAGAGAGTGTGGGTTGGTGAGCAGGAGCAGTGGGGAAGGAACAGGGTTTTTTTTTTTTTTTCCTTGTTTTATTTTTCGTTGGTTTTTTTTCTCTTTTTTTTTCCTTTTTTTTTCAGAGAGTAAACTGGGAAAGGAGATATCATATGACATGTAAATAAAGAAAATATCTAACAAAAAAGAAAAAAAAAGAAAAAACAATATAGAAAGAATTTGAGAACATCAAATGTTCCCTAGTTCTTTAGTACTTTCAAGTTGAATTCCTATAACTTTCAAACAAACCAGATAGAGTAAAAAATGGCAGTTTTTCTAAAATAAAAAGAAAAAACATCCCCCTCCAGGAATAGTTCTTTCCCACCCCCATCTTAGTGCACTCATATTTGAACGTTGCAACCATCTAGGCTAGCTCAAGGAACTTGTATTTTCTACTAGACATATATGTTCTGCTTATAACAATAACTCCCTTAGGTCTTACCTTATATCAGTGTCTCCTATAAATTGTGGATGTATATTGCATGTTTTGAGTAATGTGAATTGGATGATTATGCCCCATGTGTTACTTTGTATCAGAGCCAATGAGTTTCTTTCAAGTCCAGGAGTGAGATATACTGCCTTGAGCTTTCCCATAAAGCAGTTTTACATCCTGTCAGTTCCCTCTCAACCCTCAACCTATTATGTTAGAAGGAACAAGTATCTGTTATCTTTGGTGTGAGACATAGAAATCAAATGAACTATCTTTGCCAGAACAATTTCACTAGTATAACTAGAACAAAAGCGTGTGATTCAGAGAAGCCAGAAACATATCATATTGAAGGAGGATATAGGCTGCTAGTCTTGAGTAGAAGGAATGACATTTCAACACACTTCACCAGCTCTGCCCTCTGTAACTGTCTAAGCTCAGGTCCATCCATTCCACTGCTGTTGCAGTTCCTGGTGATCATCCCATGGTACTGGCATCTTTAATATGCTGGGGTCTTCTACTGCAAGTAGGCTTCACCAATAGTCGCCCAGAGGCTCTCTTCTCAAGTCTCAACTGCTTTGCATGACCCCTTCAGTCCAGGGCCATCGACTATAACTGAGGCTGTACTTTCACCAGTGGCCTACAATGGCCTCTCAGATGTTCTTCATGATGCCTTCATGCCTTCAAAACCAGTGCCACCTAAGTGACTCTTACACATTACTAAGTAAGCTGTAGCACAAGGTACAAACTTGGCTATCTCTGTGCTTCAGAAAACACTTTCTAGTGATTTCACCTTAGTGATGCTGGTCTCTTCTTATTCACTATTAATTTTTTTTAGCTCCAGCTAAACAGCCTCAATTGTCCCAGTAGTCCCTTCTATTCTGACTATAAAGCCAGAGCCATGTGACCAAAGCTGCTGAATTCTGCTACTTGCTGGGGCTGGAACACAGCCCCTTGTTCTACTGTATTATCACAAGCTTTTGTTTTCCAAGTCCTTCACTGGCTGTCCTGGAACTTGCTCTGTAGACTGACTTTGAACTCAGAGATCTGCATGCCTGTTTTATAAGCACTGGCATTAAGGGTATGGTTCACCAAGCCTAGATTTAAGTTTTTCTTCACCTAGAACTTGCTCTGTCTCAGACTGGCCTTGAACTCAGTGATTTGCTTGTCTTTGCCTTCTGGGATTAAAGGCTTGTACTACCATGCCTGGATCTATACAAAGCTGGGTGGGATCTTGCCCCGAGGTTACTACTCCCTTAATTCAATTTAATTTCCTTGAACACAGAATTCAGCTACATTTCATTTCTAGTGCCCTTTAATACCATATGTTATATATTTTTCCTTTCTCAGCTTGCCATGCTTGTTCAAAATGCCCTTCATGATAGTTAAAAAGAGAATAAAGTCTCTGCTGGGATTTTTTGAGACTTCCTTTGTCAATGTAATTAACATAAATCTCTTTACCTTAGCCTCAGCTACACTCTTCATACAAAAGCAAAAAGCAGTCACATTCTTCACCAAAATCCCACCAAAACAGTCTCTAGGCCACATATTGAAATTCTCCACTGAAACCTCTTTGATGAAGTCAGGACAGTTCAAATTACTCTCAACATGCATCTTCCATATTCCTACCAGGATGGCCCATTAAGCCCCATTTAAAGCATTTCACTGATTTCCAAATCCAAAGTCCCAAAACCTACATTTTTCCAAACAAAAACATGGCCAGGGCCTATCACAGCAATACCCTACTCCTGGTACCAACTTCTGACTTAGTTATGGTTTTATTGATATGAATGGACACCATGACCAAGGCAAATCTTATAAAGGAATTTGTATCCACTTGTTCTCCTTTTGTTGTCTAATTGGTCTAGTTGTTATTATGCCTCTCATCTTTATGTGTGTATTTTCTTTAAATTTATCAATTTTCTATTATTTATTTCTGTCTATAAAATTTCCCATCCAGTCTCTTTCCCTCTTTATCCTTGTAACATAACTTGAAGTACTTTTAACCTGGAAACAAGTTCTGCTCTTTAATTAGTTTTTTCTTCTTGGTTTCTCTCAGTCTTTCTGACTTCTGCTTCACACACTGAATTTCACCTTCTCCTCCTTTGGAGGGAGAAGTTATTGCCTCCATAACTGTAGCTTGGAGGTGCCTCATAGAATCTCAACTTCTTCCCCATCTGGGAACATGTTGGGTTCACAGATGTTCCCTCCTCTGACCAACACTATTTGGGCCATAATGAGCCCCTTTCATATTCTCAAATAAAATTTTTTCCTGACTAGTTAAGAAATGGAAAATGCTATTTTTGTTTTTGTTTTTGTTTTGTTTTGTTTTGTTTTTAACTTGGCAGAAGATTCTTAAAATAATTGCTTCTGCACTGATTCTCCTCTCTCTCTCTCTCTCTCTCT
>JADRCD010214507.1:23397-39636 GCA_019843815.1 Montemys delectorum | reverse complement strand
TGTGTGTGTGTGTGTGTGTGTGTGTGTGTGTGTGTCTATGTTTGTTTATTGTTTTTCCTTTTGCCCAGCCATCTCCAGGACTTGTCCTGTAGAAAGGAACAAGACTAAGGAAATGCTCTCTACCATGGGAGTACTTGTTCCCTTCAAGTTTGAATTCTATGTAAGTTCTTATCCCATGTTGGTATGCCAAAAATTAGTGTCATTGTAAATGAGTGGCAGGCTTTTTCTAACCTGGATAGTTCCCAAATAATTGAGACTAAGACTAGATTTCTTTCACAAGCTTTAAGGAGACATTACCTAAGCAGTTATTAATCTATTTTAATCATCTAAACTAAGTTGGAGACTTCCCAGCCAAAATTACTGTGATCCTGACTTGCATTCAACTATGGCATTGCCTCTCTCTTCCAGGTGTTTATTCATGATGTCTTTTGGAGGTACTCCTCTTAGTTGAATCCTATCTTCTCCTCTCCCTACTAATCCCATCACCAGAACTAAAAGTCCAGGCCTATTCTGTCTTCTGGATATTTACTGCCTGATCAAATTTATTGACCAATAAGAGAACCAATGGGAGGCATTGTTTACACAAACTTTCGACTGAGGATTCTTAGAAAAAAGCAGTACAAAGCCATGTCTCATCTGCTGCTAGGTGTCATGGCAGAGAAATCAGCATTTGAATTTTACACAGATAATCTTCACAAAGTTCACAAAAACATTATGTCTACCCAATACTAGCAATCTACATTTTTAAGTTCTTTCTTAAAAATGGCGGCGATTGAATCAGCAATCTACTCCAGTAGCAATGCTTGAGAAGACCTAGCACTATTCGGAATGCCAGTGCTACCTCCAATTGAGAGACTGGAAGACATCTTAGAACTTTCACACAACTCATAGATGTGAGGTATGTGGTGACCCTGAAGGCAACAAACACAATACTCCTCTCTAATGCATAAAGTCCTTAGAGGCTTTACAATGCATAAAGTTCTTTATAATGCAAAAAGTTCTAGGGGCCCTGTCTTTCTGAGGAACACCCATTATGGTTGTGTTAACTTACAGGCTGCTTTCCATGAGTTCTAAAGCTATTTTGCTGTTTTTCTTGCATGGCTTCCAACACTTTGTCTACCTTGGGGACAATATATAATAGCACTTAGTGTAAAGAGTTAGTTACATGATGTTTCCTAGCTTGCCAGGGGGAATAGCTCAAAGACACATTTATGTTTTAAAAACTATACCCAAAGATAGGCTGTTTTGTTTGGGTACATTTCAACTTACAATGAAATTTAAAACAGAGAGATTGAATGTGTGGAGAAGGCTTTTCTGAGTTCATCTATGTTATCTTGCAAAACATTTCACACAAAAAGAAAACATACCTCAGAACCCTCAGCAAAAACAAACAAATCAAGGAGTTGCAAGGTCAACAACTAAAATGAATGCTTTCCCTAAGCAGGCCACAGCTCAAGCAAGCAGGAAGAGTACAGAACCAGAAGAGGCATCTTTCTCCCAGGCACAGAAAAGGCCATACTACACATAACAGGAGAAATCCACCACTGGGTCTTTTGAAGTATGTTTAAAAGATACAGGAGACTCTACTTCCAATCCCATTGTTTTGCACTGCAAGAGGAAGATGAAACTCATTTCGAGAACTGAGACCAAAAAAAAAAAAAAAAAAAAAAAAAAAAAAAAAAAGCCAGGTGGTGGTGGCAGTGGTGCACGCCTTTAATCCCAACACTTGGTAGGCAGAGGCAGGCAGATTTCTGAGTTTGAGGCCCACCTGGTCTACAGAGTGAGTTTCAGGACAGCCAGGGCTACACAGAGAAACCCTGTCTCGAAAACCAAAAAAAAAAAAAAAAAGAACTGAGACTAGAGCCCTAGATTAAGGGGACATCCAGGCTAAAGTTGCAGGTGCAAGGAGCTGAGTTCCATTGCTGTCAAGCCCTTATATATTTGACTTCATTTCAGATTGTGACTCAATTTCAAAAAGAATGAAAGAAAGGAAGGAAGGAAGGAAGGAAGGAAGGAAGGAAGGAAGGAAGAAAGAAAGAAAGAAAGAAAGAACGAGGAAGAAAAAGAAAGAAATTGGCTTTTTGATTCACATTGAAAGACTCCCGTAGGGTGACCCTCACTCAAATTTTGGGAGAACGGGCACCCAAGGAAACACAAGAGACCATCTTGATGTAAACACACAGGGTAGTTTTAATATCGGAGCTCCAGGTGAACCCATATCTCATGTAGGAGACAGAGGGATCGACCCTGAGGCTTAGGGGTTAGAGGTTTTTATAGGAAGGAGGTCTAGGGGAACAAAGGAATCAGCATAGCCTATACATGATTGGATAATTCAAATACCAGCAAGAATACTTGCAGATCAGAGCATAGGGAAATTCCTAAGGGTGGTATTGAGGCAGCAGGGCATCTGGCTGGCCTCCAACCATACCTCATCATTCAGTTGGCTCATCTTGCCCAGAAAATTCCCTGCTTGCCTGAGCTAACCCAGACATGTCCTATCTATCTCTTCTTGGACTGCTAGTTCCCAGAATGTTCAACAGCTTGCTTGCTCATTCCCAGGCCTATGTGGGCAGGTTTGTGCTGGATTTTCAGACTTATAATTCTCCTACCTAGCCAGCACAAGTCCCAAGCTTTAGTTATTCCTTTTCAACATCTCTGTTGATTCATAAAAATTAAAGTATTTTTCTATGATTCAATCCCAACAATACCTGCATGCTGGAGTGCTTGTCACTTTACTGAATTAACTTTTCCCCTAACACACTTCTCATTTAGCCTTCTCCTAGATTTGCACAAGATTTCTTTCCAAAACTTTTCACAGCTTATCATTTTCCCATGTTAATGGATAAAATATATTTAAATATATATGAATAAGTAAATATATATGCATATGTATGTATATTTATATGTGTACATGTCTTTACAAAGATGGAGACAAATATACGTAGTTGACTGACAGTTGTCCAAATAGACCAAAAGTCTACGGACAGTTGTACATACATAATTTTAGATTAATATTAGACTAATAGATACTTAGAGTTATAGAAAAGTAGATACATGATGATATATTGAAGCTAAGCATGTAGACATGTCATCCATGCCCATAAAATGGTAAAAAATTAAACAACTGAATCTAAAAAGGAAGTGGAAATGAAAGGAAATGAACAACAATAAAATAAGATTGTGTTGTGCCAGAAAGAAGTTCTGAACCCCAAAAAAACCACCAAGGAGCCATATCTGATGCGATCTCAGTAAGGTCTCTTTAGTACAGGGTTAGGCTTGGACTCATAACCCAACCGGGACACAGTGACACAGCAAGGCAGGAAGGCTAAGCGGCCCTGGATCCTCAGCAGGACAAGGTTTTATAGGAAATGGGAGCACATGAGGAGGTATCCAGCCTGACAAGCATCCAGTAAAAAAGTTTTTTATGCCTACAGGTGAGTGTTCTGAAGCAAAACCATGAAAAATTACTGTCTGAAAGGACATCTAAAACATTCAGATTAATCTTTGATTAACTGTTGCTAAGAAGTAGCTAGGGAGTAACTCTGGCCAAGGACAACCTTTGGGGTCCTTCCTGGTATTTGAATGCAACTTAATCTCCAGTTCTCAGCCTCATCAGTGTTCATGTAGTTTGTATGGTGTCTGCTGGATTGCAAAACAGGAGCAAAGTCACTTTAAGCCAGTCTCAAAGCAACAAAGATCTGAGTCCCATTGTTGCCAATATGACTCCAGAATCCCAATCTAGTCACAAAGCTTACACCCCACAGGATGTTCCCAAGGACTCTTCATGGCACATAGACCAAAGAAACTCAAAAGTGGGAATGGGTTCACAGGACAAACTTGAAAACAACAGTCTATTCCAATCACAGGCATGCAATTTTCCAACACAAGTACAGCCACGGATTTGTGGCTAAGGAGATTGCTGGCACCTGGAATTCTGACTCTCAGAGCAGCAAGAGTAGGAGGCCTGGCCAGAGACCCACACCTGAAAATAAACCCACAGCCAGTTTGAGACAGACACACCTGAACCTGCAAGAGTCCCAATAGCTACAGCTGCAAACCCAAAGAGCTCACATTCAAATCACAAGAGCACAGAAGTTGCAAGGCCTACAAATCAAAATGATAACATTCCATAATCACGAGCCCGTGAGCCCAAGCCAACAGGCAGATGACTAGAGAGGTAGCCTCCTCCAAAAATTTCAATAGACACTATGTCTCAGGTACCCATGGCTGAGCCCAGAGGGGTGCCTGATAGCCCTCTGGGGTAGGCTGCAGCAACCAAAATATCCATTCTAACTGACCTGACACTAGGCTTGGCTTACAGAACTAACTATCAGTGTAAAGGGGCAGCCTTAGAACAAGCCACCTTGATGTTTGGTTGGGGAGTTGTGGGAAAGAGGCATGCCCCAGCCACTAAATGACTGGAAACTTATAAAGCAAGGAGTCAAAAGAGGTAGGATGCTTGCCCATGGCTGTCAACACAGGTATATATAACAACAGTCCACTCGTAACTTTGCATTTACAGGTTGATATTGGACTTTTATCTCTCTCCTTCCAAGGTTATCTAGAGATTGCCTTTCATTTTGATTGAATCTCTGTCTGCCTGCCACTCTTACTCTTCATGTCTGTCTCTTTCTCACTATCAGTGTTTTTCTCCCTTTTCTGTCTTTCCCTTACAAACTATGTGTGATTACTCAATACATACTTTATAAATTAGTGGACATACTGGTTGTTTTCTACAGGGCTTTTGCTGACCTGATGATGTGAACTTGGATCCCAGTAACTCTCATAGGGATGGTCTAATGGTAGTGATCAATAATATACTTGCGCTCTTGTTTGTCATAATAAGGTAATGCATGGGCACATTGGCCAAGCATGTTCTCATTAAAATATGCCATATTTCTCGGCCTCTTCTTCTCTGACACTATATTTATCTCTCTGTGTATCTCTGTAACTCTCTCTCTGTGTGTGTTTGTTTGTATGTGTATGTGTGTGTACATGTGTTGTTGCCTGTTCTTTATCAAACACATACACATAGTTCTATCACACATACACTCAAGCACCCAATTTAGTTTTGTATTATTTATTAATTTTTTTCATTTTTAATCCCTTTTAGATTAACTAGCTTAATTCTTACTACTTTTTGGGCACTAATGGCAAGTCCACCTAACAGAATTTAATATGTAATAACAGATCTACTTCTCTGTGACTCTTTTTATCTATTCATCTATACATTAATCTCGACGTATCTCTGAAGAGCTGTCTATAGACTGATGGTCTCTTGGTCCAACTGTGAAGCAAGTCCATGTTTATGTGCATAAATCATTCTAAAGATATGTAAACACAAATACAAAATACATTGAGAGAAAGATTTATTTATTTATTTATTTATTTATTTATTTTATCATGTTTTCCAAGTTGACATGGGACCCAAGTTAAGGTTTGGAAAATTCTATAAAGAAGTCGAGTGCAATTTGCAGAAGTGGCTGCTATGAAGTGTGTCTGGAGCCTGAAAGCCAGGGTGTACCACGTGCCAGTTCCTAGAGGGAAGTATGGATGTATGCAGTCCATCCAGGTCACAGGAGCTGTTAACTTTATATATACGCAGCACTTTCTATAGTCTCTGATCGCCTTGGCTATGAGAGGAGCAGGTCTTGTAGCAGGGGCCTTGCTCCTGGCTCTGGGATGGGCAGGAACCTCAGGAAGGCTGTGTGAATTCTGGGCAGGGGCAGCCCCTCTGGGTCCAGGCTCTCCTTGTTTTCCAGGGCTCTTGAAGTCGGTGAGGAAGGAGATCATCACTGTCCATCGTCCGGCTTGCAGGCTCTTGGCTGTTTTGCTTTGGATGCGGGCTCTGAGGGCTTGCAGCCTCTCCTCTTGGGACTCCTGAAGCTTCATGGGTATGGGGGATTCAGGCTGGCTTTGGGTTTGCTTGCAGCTCTGGCGGGGACTTCTCTTCTGGCTGCCCAGGCCCAGCTTTGTCCTTGTCAGCCTGGCGGTGAGCAACATCCCTGGTTCCAGCAGGCTCCTGAGCAAGGAGCCCTAGGTGGGGTTTCTGCTGCAGTCGGGCTGCAGGCCTGCAACCTGAATAGACTGGCATTTTGTGATTCCTCCTGAGTGCCCACATCCAACTTGAGGCTTCTTGATCCTGCTGAGGTGAAGTTGGCTCTAGGATATCATCCCTTGGGAAGCAGGCTTGGCCACTGGAGTGAGCCTCTGCAATGGCACAGGAAGCAATCGGACTTGGATCCTTGGATCTTAGAGCCTCACCTCGAGGCACCTTTGCAGGAGGCCTCTGGGCCTCAGCCAGACAAGGGGGTTCCCACTTCCTCTTCCGGTATGGACACACCAACGATGAAGGAAAGCAGTATTCACCATTGAGGCAAGCCCACAAGGAAACAGCTCCGGGGCTTCCTCCTGTTCCCAGTGGTCTGGTGGCTGGCCTTTTCTGGGCCCACCAAACACAAGCCAGTTGTGCTCCCCTGGCTCAGCCCCTGGCTTTATGGAGAGGGGTTTGGCTCCTTCTTGCTGTCAAGGCCCCTCCAGGCTTGCCTAGGGAGTTCCTACCTTCTCCATGTTCTGGCCATCTAGTTGCTGCTTAGGGCTCCAGTTTTCTTCTGGATTTTGGTTTCAAATGAGTGGTGCCCATGGATCAGATCTTATGTGTGATGTTTGTCTCCAGGTCACACAAGAGGTTCTGCCTGGGCTGCTGGTGCTGAGGCCAAAGGTAAAGTTCTTTCTCATCTCCTCTGGGTTCCTGGGATGCTTGGTCCTGGGGTTTTTTTGAAGAGATGATTGGCCCTCAGTTGTGAGGCTCATCTCCAAGTCAAGTCCTTACAAGCCCTTCAGAGCCTGTGTTCTAGGCAGGAACCCAGTGGACCACTTAGCTACCAAGTCCTTTACAAAGGCAACTAGCAGCTGCTGTTTCTTCAAGGACTTGATGGTCTTTCTGAAGTCATTCTCTGCCTGGCTGTCCCACAGAATCGGAACACATGACAGTTCCTTCAGCAGTTTGTAGATCTTTCCTGGGTCTGTCTCCTGGCAAAGGTGATGCAGAAGCTTCTGCAGGACACCTGCCTGAGAACGTGCCTTCATATCCACTCTCAAGGACAGGATAGAATATTCTGAGATCGTTGTGTATGCTTGAATCAGCTCATGTTCTCCCTCTAGTCAGCTGTGTGGTCTCCTGAGCAGAGAGCAAACACCTACAGACAAGGCCCACAGCCTAGTGGCCCTAGTCTCTCATACATCCTCTCTTACACTTGTCTCTGAAGGGTGCAGCCTCAGCCATGCCTGTTTCATTATGGCTGCTAATGACAGGTATGTTAGCCACACCCAGAGGCCAACTCTCAAGGCTTCCTTTCTGACTCCAAACCCTAATGCAAGAGAAAAAATGGGCCTCTGACTTATAGCCTCCTCAAAGTTGACCCTCTCTAAGTCCCTCAGTTGAGTTTTAGGGAGAGGCAAATCTCAAGGGAAGCCAATCAGACTCAAGGGCATGCCATGGATTTGTGCATACAACTGCCCAGTGAGTAAAAAGATAAAGTAAAATAAAACAACCAAACAAACCCAAAATTAAACCAACCAACCAACAAACAAAAAATCAGGATGGAATCTGCTCTCCTCATACTTTTCTGCACACTATAAAATATAGACCCAGCCCTGTAACCTGCACTAACTGAGCCTTATTAGGGCAAAAACTTTTCCTGTGTAGGACAACATATTGGAGGCACCTAGTTGCTGCAAGTCACTTGTTGCTTCTTCAAACATCCTTGTAGCCAATGGCTGTTCTCACAAGTGCATAGATCAGCAACATGCCACATCTTTGCACTTCAGGGTTGTTATTGTGATTCTCTGTCTCTACTTCTTGGGTTATCTGCAGATTGACTTGAATTCAGTTTGAATGTTTGCCTGCTTCTTTGGCTCATGTCTGTCTCTCTTTTTCTTACTTTCCATGTTTCTCTTTCTTTTCTGTCTCTCCTTTACAAACTATGTGTGATTACTCAATACTCACTTTATAAATTAATAGATATATAACTGTTATTCTCCATGCCTTTTGCTGACCCCAACATATGACCTTGTATCCCAAGGACTCTCTAAGGGATGGTCTAAGGTGATGTGCCAATATGTCTGTGTTCTTACCCTAATGAGAGATATGTCTGGGAATTTTGGCCCAGTTTTTTTCTCATTTCTATATGTAGGTTTTTTCTGTCTCTCAGTTTCTGTCTCTGTCTCTGTCTCTGTTTCTCTCTCTCTCTCTCTCTCTCTCTCTCTCTCTCTCTCTCTGTGTGTGTGTGTGTGTATTTATGTTTGTCTCCTGTTCTTCATCACACACTTACAAATAGCTGTACTACACACACATACACCCACACACACACTCAAACACAGTTTAGTTTTGGGTTTATTGACTTTTTCCCTTTTCATGTTTAATCACCTTTAGATTCACTGCCTTAATTCCTACTTGTTTGTGGGCATTGATGACAAGTCTACTGCCAGACTTCAACACACATATTTATGTGCCTACTTCTCTGTGACTCTAGGTTTCTAATCTTCCAGATATTAACTTATATGTATCTTTGCAGAACGGTGTGCAGACTTAGTCTATTTGTCCAACTGCTAAGCAAGTATCTTTGTTTATGTGTATCAACCATTTTAAAGATATGTAAACACAAACTCACAAGATAGATTGGGAGTTAGATATTAATTTATTTTTTGAACATGTTTTATAACTTGACATGGGACACATGTTAAGGTGTGGAAAATTCTGTACAGAAGTCCAGGGCAAATGCCAGAAGTGGCTGCTGTGAAGTGTGTCCAGAGCCTGAAAGTCAGGTGTACTATGTGTCATTTCCTCGAGGGAAGTGTGGGTGTGTGTAGTCCATCAGAGTCTCAGGAGTTGCAGGCTTTCTGATGGTGGAGAGCACGTGAGGTTCACGTTTTAGAGAACCTATTGCTGTAGTCCCTAAATATCATTGCCATATTCTCAAATCATTCCTAAACATATCGCATTCTTATAACTATTACTTGGATGGACTTATGGAGGATCATTCGAGCCACTAAAGGAAGCAGATCACAGGAGTTTGTATGCTTTTTTTTTTTTTTTTTTTGTTCTACTTTATTTTTCTCTAGAACATAGTGATTGCCAAAACCTGTGTATTCATTTGCCTTGGTACAATCCCTTCACATATGCAACTACATAGAGAACTGTGAAATTTACATCCTTCCATCCATGCCCAAATTAGGACTATTGTCTTCATTTATGTATCAAAATCTATTGAGTTTTTATACTACTTGCTTTGACCCCGATCTCTTGGGTCATTCTGTTTAGTTAATACTATTATAAACATCCCAGACAGCCAAATTATCTTGTATTCTAGAATTAATCTGCCTTCACAGGAGAAGCTTACATACTCCTGATTGATGGGTAGAAAGGTTAGATGCTCTAATTAGGTATCTACAGGCTTGCTGAGAACAGACACCAATGATTCTACAAGGTCTACTAAATATAGTCAGGCCTGTCTGCCTTCCTCCTTCCCTTCCTCTTTCCCTCCCTCCCTTCCTTCCTTTCCTCTTCATTCCTTTCTCCCTCCCATCACTCTCCTTCCTTCCCTCTTCCTTTTTTCTTTCCTCCCTCTCTCTCTTTCCTTCTTCTACTTTTGCCTTTTTCCTTTTTCAAGTGTTGATTCTGCATAAAAGAGAGATTTATGCTAACATTTTCATACTCTTATGCTCACTTAAAAATTGTACTCAGACAGTTCTCTGCTACAAGAACTTATTGTTTATAATGATTTCAAAGTATCATTACTATTGTTGCTTCAAAAGAAAGACAATAAGATTATGACTGTATCACCAGAGGTATTACCATTGTAGGCAATGGAATTGTAGCTATATTTTAAGAGAGATTCAGTGTCGATCCTGTTTAAATTTATTTAGAATCCCTTCCAAACTCTAAAATGAAAGTGACAGCAATATAATTCTTAAGTTCAGTAAACAGAAATGGGCATTGCATGTACATAGAAAACATACAAATTTATAAAATGCCTTCATAACAAATGATTAGGCTACTCACAGGATCCATCTTAAAATGCTTTATATCATGAAGGGGAAAACTAGAATAAGCAAAAAAATATTGATAGGGAAATGTAACTTTAATGGCAACCTACAAATATATACTTATTACACTTTACCTTACCTTTTTTTATTTTATTATATTGAATGTGAAACAGATGAATAAGCATGATTCAATACATACTATATTTTGAGAATTCAAAGCAGTTATCCCTGTTCTACACTGTACTTTCAAATCCACAGAAATAGATGTTATATTCTTATGCATTCCTTGGTAATAAGAATCAATTGAAAGAAATTCTGTAGTATTTTAAAAAAATACCACACTATCAAGTTATCTCTGAGTCATAATTTTCACATGTATAAGTTGCTTTGGGAAAAACATAATAATTTGTTCAATTTAGTTGCTTTGCTTCACAATTGACTGAATGGCTTAGCAAAGAAGAATCAACAGCTGCTATGAATACAAGATGACTCAAAGCAACCAAATGAAGAGTATGTATACAACCAAGGGTTCAGCCTTAGTTCTGTGGTTTAAGAGATGCTTGGGCAGCCAGCATGATATTTTGGAAGGGAGTGTGTGAAAATAGTATTAAATCCAAGTCAGTACATACAAGGCTTCATATGGTCATTCTAGTCTCACATTTACCAAAAGCCTGCGGACCCTCAATTGGAATTTACAAAAATACTAGTATGAGCAAACACAAAATTAGTCAGCCTTAACATAATGGTGATAGTCAAGCACTGCATGAATAATTAGCTCCAAGATGTCAGGGGGGCATAATTAAGACATAAGTTTCAGCATGGTTGGTACAAAATGGTTCTATTGTGCAGAAATTGCTGGAAGTTCCCGTGTATATGAAATTAAAGTTACCAGAGTTAACAAATAAAATGTAGGACACTCAGTTAAATTTAATTTCAAATATGAATATTTTAGCATGAGTGCCAAGTATTATACACATTTCTACAGACTTTCATCATCTAAAATTTATATTTATCAGTTACACTTTTGTTTAACACAACAACTTTAGTTAGAATCAAATACTGACTGAAGGACTTGGGTAATCTTTTTTTTTTTTAATTCCTTGTGACTTTTTCCCAACATTCTTTTTATTTATTTATTTATTTTAATTTCATGTATGTGGGTACACTTTCACTGTCTTCAGACACACCAGAACAGGGCATCAGATCCCCATTACAGATAGTTGTGGGCACCATGTGGTTGCTGGGAATTGAACTCAGGACCTCAGGAAGAGTAGTCAGTGCTCTTAATTGCTGAGGCATCTCTCCATCCCCGGACTTGGGTAACCTTGATTGACTCTTTCAATTCTAGGGCTCATGTCAAGTTATTAGAAGCTCCTGGTCAAGACTTATTAAAGGGTTAAGAGGCCGGCTCACTGAATCATGGGGATCTTAATTCTGATTGTAAAACCCATGCCAAAAAGTCAGACACAGTTGTCTGTGCCTCTAGTCCAAGTTTTAGGGGAGGGGAGACTATCATCTCTGGGACTTCTTGGCCAGCCAGTTAATTCTAATTAGTGAATTCTGGTTTCAATAATTGTGATGGCTATTCTTGGTTTTCTTTTCTTTTCTTTTTCTTTTTCTTTTTCTTTTTCTTTTTTTTAGTTTTTCCGTAACAGGGTTTCTCTGTATAGGTCTGGCTGTCCTGGCACTCACTGTGTGGACCAGGCTGGCCTTGAACTCAGAAATCCACCTGCCTCTGCCTCCCAAGTGCTGGAATTATAGGTGTGTGCCACCACTGCCCAGCACCTATTCTTGGTTTTCAACTTGACTACATCTGCTAAAACTCAAGGGGCTGCAAATATCTGTGAAGGATTTTTCTTCATTGAATCTTTTGAGGTAGGAAAATTTACCTTATCTAAGCCACCTCTTCTTGATTCAGCCTGTACAAAGACATGGAAGAAAGAAGCTTTTGCTATTTTACAGTTTTCCTTCAGTCTTGCTGGAAATGTGTTTCTTCACTAGTGTTAAAGCTTATTTCTTCCAGATTCTGGAGTATACTGAAAACCAGCTGAGACATTCAGTCTTGCAGACTACATTCTTGGATTTTCCATCAGAAACAACATTGTTGAAATAATCAGACCATAACCTGTAAGTCACTCTAACAAATATCACACCACACACACACACACACACACACACACACACACACACACACACACACTCTTATTCAATCAGTTCTCTTTTTCTAGAGAACCCTGACTCACACACTGACAGAAGTAGTCTCAAAAAATAGAGAAGCAGTTGAAGAAGACATTCAGTGTTGACCCTACATGTCTATATACCCTCCTACATATACAAAATACACCTGTATTGGTTTTCTCTTGTTACAACAAGTCATCATTATAGCAGTACAATTGTTTTATCTTTATTAGGGGTACAAATAATTTTGTTGGACTGAAATCAAGATGGCACCAAGTTTCAGTTTGTTATGGAGAAAGAAGCAATCTGTTTTACTCCAATCTCCACACCTGGAGACCACACATATTCATTGGTTTATAGCCCTGTAACAGCTCATAAGCCAGGTATAGAAAGTGTGTTAGTCTAACTTTTTTTTTTACCGTATAGTATTCTGACTTTTCTAGTCAAAATATTTTAGTTTCTTCCATAGTCTTTTCTCCTTCAAAAGTCCCTTAAAATCTATTTAATCTATCTGGATCAACCAGAATAGCCACTTTAATGCACTCAACTAATATAACTAGTTTTTGACATGTAATCTGCCATATTCACTGAATAGGATGGAATAATCTTCAAGAGGTGGGAAGGTGTTCCAGATACAAATATTGAACACATTAACTTGAATTAGTTAATAATCTTAAATGTGCATGATTTCAAATAATCTTCCCTTTACTCTATTAGTAGAATTAAATAGGTTCATTTATAATAGGGTACAAAGAAAGTAAATGCTATTTGAGTAACATGAAACGCAAACTAGATAGAACAATGGTATACATAAAAAATTGTTAGCTCACTGTGGTAGTTAACTTAGGTACTTTGAAGGCCAAGGCAACTGAACTCTAAGGTCACGGTTAGTTTGAAATATATACTAAGTACCAGACCAGCTTAGGTTACATAAGTATACCCTGTCAAAAGCAAACCAAACTCAAATGTTGAGGGTAGGACCACTATATTTAAACAAAACAACTCCAGTTATTTCATTAAGTATAATTTTCTTAGCATTGTGTATTGGCATCTCTACATGCCACCAGTTAAGGACTAGACAAAAATCTGCAAAAAAAGGAAAAGGTTATGAACAACTAGTAAAACAAAACTAGTAAAACAAAATAAATAAAAAAGTAATTAAAATCTCATTTCTTCCTAATTTATTTTTTTTTAAAATTTAATTATTATCTTTATTTACTTATGCATTTTGTATCCTACTCATTGGCCTGCTCCTGGATACCCCCAACAAAATCCTTCCCCATCCTCCACCCTCTTTCTTCTCTGAGAGGGTGGAGGCCCACTGGGTACCCACCCACCCCGGGCACTTAAAGCCTCTGCAAGGCTAGGTGCTTCCTCTCCCACTGAGGCCAGACAAGACAGATCAGCTAGAAGAACACCTCCCACATGCAGGCAATGGCTTTTGGGATAGCACCTCTTTCTAGCTGTTCAAGACCCACATAAGGTCAAGCTACACATCTGCTTACAAATGTGTGGGGAGGCCTAGATCCAGCCTGTGTATATTCTTTGGTTGGTGGTTCAGACTCTGAGAGCTCCAAGTGTCCAGATTAGTTGACTCTTTTGGTCTTCCTGTGAAGTTCCTATCCCCTTTGGAGCCTGCAATTATTGCTCCTATTCTCCAATATGAGTCTCCAAGCTCCATCTACTGTTTGGCTGTGGACGTCTTTATCTTCCTGAGTCAGCTGTGATAGGAGCTTCTCAGAAAACAACATGCTCCAGTTTGTAAGCATAACAGAGTATCATTAGTAGTGTTAGAGATTAGCACTTCCCCATGGGATGGGTCTCAATTGGGCCGGTTATTGGTTGTCCATTCCCTCAGTCTCTGCTCCATTCCCTGTGCCTATATTTCTTATAGACAGGAAAAATTTTGGGTTGAAAATGTGAGTGAGTTAATGTCTCTATTGCTACACTAGGGTTCCTACCTGGCTATAGGAGGTAGCATCTTCAGGTTTCATATCCCCAGTGTAGTGAATCAAAGCTACGGTCATCCCCATTGATTCTTGTAGGCCTCCTTTATCTTAGGACTCTGCTTTGTCCTTGAGATCCCCTCACCTCCTCACCCTCATCAGTTGCAGATTTCCATTCACTTTCATGGCCACTAGCTATCTCTCCTATCCTTCCTCATACCTAAAAACCCCCATGCCCCTTCCAGTTCCTTCCTTTCATTTGCCTCCTGTGACTATTTTATTCCCTCTTCTAAGTGAGATCCATTCTTCCTTATTTTGGCCTTCCTTCTTGTTTACCTTCTTTGGGTCTGTGGAGTGTAGTATGGTAACTGTACATACCATTCTTTTGCTTTTGGGTACGGATTACTTCACTCAGGATTATATTCTCAAGTTCTATCCATTTGCCTGCAAAATTCCTGGTGTGTTTCTTTTTAATAGCTGAATAATATTTCATTGTATAGGTGTATCACATTTTCTTTATCAATTCTTCAGTTGAGGAACATCTAGGCTGTTTACAGCTTCTGGGTATTATGAATAAAGCTGCTATAAACATAGTTGAACATGTGTCTTTGTGAATGTTGGAGTATCTTTCGGGTATACATCCAGACATGAAACAGCTGAATCTTCTATAAAAATAATTGTTAACCCATTGGCTGCTTTGTAGGTAGATCAATGGAGTAGAACTGAAAATCCAGAAATGAACCCACACACTTATGGTCACTTGATCATTGACAAAGGAGCTAAAACCATCCAGTGGAAAAAAGACAGCATTTTCAAAAAATAGTGCTGGCTCAAGTGGAGGTTAGCATGTAGAAGAATGCAAATCAATCCATTACTATCTCCTTTTACAAATCTCAAGTCCAAGTGGATTAAGGATCTCCACATAAAACCAGACACACTGAAACTAATAGAAAAAAAAAGTGGGGAAGAGCCTTGAACACATGGGCAAAGGAGAAAATTTCCTGAACTATACACCAATAGTTTATGCTCTAAGATCAAGAATTGACAAATGGGACCTCATAAAATTACAAAGCTTCTTTCTGTAAGGCAAAAAGACACTGTCAATAGGACAAAACGGTAACCAACAAACTGGAACAAGATCTTTACCAATCCTATATCTGATAAAGGGCTAACTAATATCCAATATATACTAAGAACTCAAGAAGTTAGACTCCAGAAAACCAAATAACCCTATTAAAAAATGGAGTTCAGAGCTAAACAAAGAAGTCTCAAGTGATGAATACCAAATGGCTGAGAAGCACCATCTCTGAGCCAGGAGCTCTTCTTGCCTTCCATTTGGAGAAAAAGGCAAGGAGAAGGTCCCTGCTAAAAGACCTTCTCCTCTCATGGCCAAAATGCTCAGAGACTACATAAAGTGCTTCTCTAAAAAGTCAACAGCTCCCGGGACCTAGATGAACTGCACACATCCACACTTCCCTCCAGGAACTGGCACATGATACACCCTGGCTTTCAGGACCCGGACACACTTCACAGCAGCCACTTCTGCAAATTGCACTCGACTTTTTTACAACATTTTCCACACTTTACCTTTGGTCCCACCTTACTTTGTAAACCATCGTCAAAAATAAATAAATAAATCATTCTCCCAAGCTATTTTGTGATTTTGTGTTTTCATATCTGTTGGATGATGGATACACATAAATATAGATACTTGCTTCACAGTTGGAGAGACCAACAGTCTACAGAAAGTTCTACAAGAATACACAGAGATTAATATATATGAACAAATAAATAAATAGAGTCCCAGAGAAGTATGTCCGTTATTACATATTGAACACTGGCAGGTGTACCTGCCATTGGTGCCTACAAACGAGTAAGAATCGAGCTAGTCAATCTAAAAGGGATTAATCATGAAAAGAATAAAAAGTTAATAAATTAATACAAAACTCAATCGTGCGTTTCAGTGTTTGTGTGTGATAGAGCTATGTGCATGTTTTGGATAAAAAATAGGAGTCAAATATCTGTATATACACACACACACACACACACACACACACACACACACACA